>PVKA01049347.1:0-13294 GCA_004027165.1 Ctenomys sociabilis | reverse complement strand
CTCAGGTGAGCTCCAAATTTTCTGAGCAAGGAGATTGTGGAGCCACAGAGGAAAGAGATTGAAGTTCTATAGTGTGCCTGGGGAGAGTCACATGAAGAGAAAACTTTTTCTCAGGCTCTCACAGAGAGCATTCTGGTCAAGCATTGGCCGTGACTCATCCACATGGATGACACAGACAAAGGATCTACAGAATAATGTATAGGACTACAAGATAAACCCTGAGAAGACTTCATTGACCACATAGGAAATATAAAGTCCATGTGTTGGTATATAAGTTTTGATCTACCTAGGTCTTAACCATCCAACATAAAAGTATAAAAGTATAAAAATGAAGTATACATCGTGAGCCCATAATATTGAGCTGAGCTGTAAATGGATATGGTCGACAATTTCTTTGAATAACTCCCTATCGTTGCAGAATGCTGGACTCTGTTGGATTGTGGTGTCGAGTTCAAGCACCTAAGGTAGTTGAATGTCAACGGAGTGCCCACGTTTGACAGGTGTAGACAAAGGAAGGGTTGTAGAAAGAAAATATCATCATGTGTGTGTATAGACAGTACAGTTGGTTAGATAACGCTGTGCTTCTACATAATTCTATGAGAGGCAAGATCTGCACTAATGGTGGTTGGACAGGATATTATGTCGGCTTTTAGTGCTATGGTCATCCACTAGGTAAATAATTATTGAATCTTTGATATAATTCAGCTTTATAAAAACCTGTAAATATAATATCATGTATGCACTTTGTACAATACCAAAACGTTATGAAAACAGTTTGCAATGTATTATTTCATCGACTCTGTATGGTTATGGTGTTTTGAAACTGTCTGATTGACATTTGTATTTCAATAAAATAAAAATAAATGGAAAAAAAATAATTAGTAGTAGTACTTTCAGCCTCTCCTGGCTTACTCTTTCATTCCTCCCTAAAGGAAAAGCATAAATTACGTGACTGGCCAATTTGGAAGGAGAATTGGGCATAAACTGCTCAGCCTTTTCCCATTATATATCAGTCCACAAACTCAGTGACAAAAGCCATGTCTCTGAAGAGAAAAATCTACGGTCATTCAGCATTACCAGTAATCAATGACAGAGTGAGGTTGGTTAATTCTGGCACTCAGTTTATGAACCTCACTGCTGCTATGCATTTTTGATTTAAGACATCTTTACTAACATCTCTTTTGTAATAAAGCTGGCATTCTGACCCATAAAAAAAAAATGATTATGCTAGTGAAGCATAATTAACTCATGGGCAGTCTTGTTGCAAATAGGCAGGAGAGGAAGAAAGATGGAGATGGAGAGAAATGATTGCTCAAGAGATCATTTAAGAAAAGCTAGCAACATGCCCTGATGTGGTTTTGTGTCTATCTCAGTGGGATGTTTTCAGAGTGGTAAACTCTACTTTTCTGTATTTGACCTCTTCAGGAAAGGCAGAATTCATATAGCTGGGCTCTGTCCAGCAGAATACATTAGTACCTTAAACCATATACATATTTGAAAATCTGAATAAATGTATGCGTGACACATTAATTCATGTACCTGGGACCAGAATTAGGATATTTAAGAGCAATTTTACAGACAGATGTTACTATGTTCTTTGTTCTTCTATATGTGAATCATGACCCTAAACTCTGATCATGTTGTGTTTTCATTTGAACTTATGTATTTCGACATGATTTTAATGCTTTCTTTACGTTCAAACAACACTTAATAAACACCTAATGTGTGCCAGTCATGGCTGAGTGGAAAGAGATAAACTAAGAACAATTTCAATGCTCATTGAAATTGAAATGCTGCATTCAAGGAGTTTATAATGTCAAAGAAAACATGAAATAGGTAACAGTAAATAGATAAAGTTGAGTCAGATCTAATCTGTGATAAATAGCACCATTTTTGTTTATGTTCATTGCTTTTTTTTTTTTTTTTTTGTCTTTTTGAGACAGGGTCTCACTATGCAGTTCATATGTTCATTCTTAATATCAAAGGTAAAAATAATTTTTATGCTTCTATAGTTAGATAACTATTTGAAATAAAACGGTGATTGATTGCTTGTTTTGTTCTTCGAAATGTGGTCTTGCTGTGTAGTCCAGGCTGGCCTTGAATCCAGGCTGATATCGAACAGTTTCCTTCCTGTCAATCATATTACCACTTTTTTTTTCTTTTTTGGCGGAACCAGGGATTGAACTCAGACCCTTGTGCTTGCGAGGGAAGTGCTTATTCCACTGAGCCATTTGCTGGGCCCTTACCAAGTTTAAATATGTGTACAATTTAATTTAAATTCAATAGTGGACCAAAATGAAGTCTACTTTACACTCAAAAGATGCACAGCAGTGACATACAATGTTGCTCACAGAATACACAGTTAAGTAGAAAAATCCTTGGACTTGCTGAGATACAATTTCAGATGAATATTTATTAAACTTGAGAATTCTTATTTATTTGTGATAAAAAAATTATCAAACTCCAACGTAAAATTGTTTTATACTGCATAAACACAATATTTTATTTTAACAAAACTTCTAACTAAATAATACTAGTACAGTTTTACCTTTTTACACAAAAATACACAAATTAAGCAAGCTATCTCAATAAAAATAACCTGGCTGCATGTAAGATTTGTTTTGAGAAATTTCCATGAGTTGACTTTTCAAAACCTCATAGCATATTTAAGGAACGAAATACTCTTAAGACTTCAACATAGGAATGCTGCCAGCAAACACACACATTCACACACACCAAAAAACTTGGAAATAAAACACAGTGCTGCAAACCTAAATGTATTGATTGCCAATTTTACTTTATTGATATTCACTGTGTCAAGTATATGAAGTACAACCATTTGAAAGCACAGAAAAGAAAACAAACAAAAAAATCCCAAAGAAGACAGAAATTCAGTGAAATATTTGAAAAATTATTTTTATGTAGAATGCTTTTAATTTAGCTTGAATGAAAACAACAAAATATGGAATGTTAGCATTCTTAAAAATGAAGACATATATATATATATATATATATATATATATATATATATAGTATTATAGTATTGAAGAAAAGAACTACAATCAGCCAAAGGTGAACATGATAGATGTAGCCCATTAGGGGTTTGACACTGAAATAGAGAAATGCACTAAAATCAATATAGAGAAATGACAAGAAAGCAAAGTACAGAAAGGCCAGCAGTTCCTAAATGATTTTTTTTTCAAAATCTTGATTTAATCCTATATTATCTTCTATAATTATATAGTTTGTAACAGCATCAATTTTTAAATAAACTACTTAGAAAAAGATTTTCTTTTCAATGGAGCAAGGGAATTTTTTCTTATTGCTTTTATAAGCTAAAAAGACTGTAATAAATATTTAACAACAATATAATACAATTAATTTCATAAGACCTAAAGTCATATATTTCAATAGTCTAACAGGGTTTAATTGAAGACTTACTAAAAGTCTAAAAGACTTACTAAAGAATAAATAAAAGTAAAGACAAAAACAAAGGCAAAAATTGGATTTATGAAATTTATCCTTGAATAAATAAATAGAAGCATGTATATGTTTACATATACAAATGCATAGACACTTACACATGTGCACTGGAAACAGGAAATCTTTATACCAACAGGAATTTATGGGAGTAGACAGTAAGCAAATCAAGGTCATGATGACAAAGTGAAAAAAAGTGAGGGGGTAATAATCGAATTCTGAAGAAAGCCAGGTGAAAATCGTAGGGATTAAGAAATGCTTTCATCAAAGGAGCACATCAAGAGGAAGGAATAAAGTGCAATAGGCACAAGGTGATGATAAACTTAGATTTTTCAAGTCTCACTCACTCAATCGATGTTTATCTCTGCTCCCAGACAGAATGACAGCAGATCTTGCAAGTATTTGACCAAATTAAATACTGAACTTAATGCCCATACAAAAGTGGGCAGTCCCATTCATAGAGCTGTAGGTGTCCAACTTGGTTGAGAGTAGAGTTCAGAATCTTCAGGTCAGGAAGAGAGCCCAAGAGAAGGAATTCAAAGACGGTCTTTGATGTCTTTCATCACCAAAGCAAAATTTGCCAGATGAAAGGCTGAGTAGGAAAGAAACAGAAAATCCGACCAACTAGATCATAATAATAAAAACAAAAGCAATGATAATAACTAATTCAAATAATAACATCAATAATAATGAATGAATAAAAGCCATAATGGCATAAGTACATTATAACTATTTCCAATTACAGACAATTTATTATAACAGAGATTATTATTAATACTTCATATGTCACTGAAAACTTAACACTCCAGGCAACTGCAGAAGGAAAGTAATGATGTCTTTGTTGTTCTATTAAATCCCTGAGAACAGAGATTAATAATATTCTATTAAATCTCTCAAAATTGTATTATTGGTAAAGAATGACATATTGTTTTAAATACAGTGATCCCCTGTCCCCCACAACAGCCGCATCCCCAGACCAAGAGCAGCTCAACCTGAAGTGAGAGCTCCAGACCCGCAGCACCAGAGAAACATTTCCCAGCAATCTTTGGTCCCACTCCACAGCCTGAGACACAGTACAATTTGGCATGGAGTGAGAGCTCTGGGCCCACCGCGCCGGAGGGACCTTTCCCAGCCTTGTCGGTTCTGGCCTGTAGCCATGGACCCAGGACAGGTTGGCTGACCCAGCACAGTCTACCTGGTGGACAAGCACATCCACTATCTTTTTCGGAGCCTAGCAGACCCACCAAAACCTAGGACTGCCCACCTAGAGAGCGACTTGCTGGACATAGTAGGTCCAACTCAGGCAATTTTCTGGATCCTCACCCCAAAGCCAGCCAACACAATGGGAATTTTCATTACTTGCTCTGCATCCCAGTTTGGTTCATGCTTGCCTGACCAGGGAACCAACAAAGGGGAACCACAGGAGTTGTAGCAAAAACGAGCTGAGCACAACAGGATAGATCTAGATATAGGATAGGCATAACTGGATAATCTCAAACTTAGTAGACTGGCACCCAAATCTCATAACACGCTAAGGTTGTAGCTGCACCAGAGCTCTACACCAAAAGTCAGAGGTGAGTGCTATACAAAATGATAAGGGCAAGGAGAAAAATGCAGTCCAAGGCCTCGAGTCCACCAGCAAGGGCAGGGGACACTAGCTCAGCTGCAGTGAATGAATTAACAGATACAGCAGCAAAGGAACAATGCAAAAAGGTACAGAGGAACTCAGAAGAAAATGAATTCCTCAAATAAAAAAAAGAAATATCTGAATATATAGTATCTGAAATAAAGAATCAAATCCAGAAACACTGGGTGGAAAAACAATGCTCACCGAGAACAAGTGCAGAGAGCATTATTCCAGCTGCAACGTATGACTTAACAGCATCTGAAGCAAAGAAGCAGCAGCAGAAAGGTCATGAGGAACTCAAAGCAGAAATAAGTTCTGAAATCAAAAAAGAATTCTTTGAAAAAAAAAAAAAGAATTCTTTGAAATCATAGCATCTGAAATACAGAAACAAGTCCAGAAATATACGGAGGAAACCCCATTTGGAAGAAACACTGCAGAAAATGAATTAATGACTACCTCTAAAGAAGATGTGGATAAAAATAATTGAGATCAGAAATATGATGGATTCCTGGAAGGAGCAATACAGAGAGAAAAAGAACGCATGAAACAGAGTCAAAGAGATATAGAAGAACTAAAAACATCAATCACGAGTCTTCAAAACAGTTGGAGTAAAAGTGAAGACAGAGTTTTAGATCTTGAAGACGCTGGTGCAGCTGGTGAGAAGGTGAGAAAAGATCTCTTAAAAACAATGAGAATGAAGAAAAAAATAATCCATCACCTGCAAGATGATGCCAGGATGAACAATTTGAGAATAATTGGTATCAATGAGAATGAAGGAGTCAATATAAATGACATAAAAAGAATTTGGGAAGAAGTAAACACAGAAAACTTCCCAAATATGAGGAAACAATCCAACATTCAGGTCACTGAAGCATGCAGAACACCAAATAACTTCAACCCAAGTAAAAACACACCAAGATATACAATAGTCAAGATCCCAGAAATCCAACACAAAAATAGTACACTGAAAGCTGCTAGAGAGAAGGACCAGATCACATTCAAAGGAAAACCTATCAGAATTACAGCCGACTTCTCTACACACACCCTGGAGGCAAGGAGAGCATGGAACAGAGTTCTTCAAGTCCTGCATGAAAACAAATTCCAGCCCAGACTATTATAACCTGAAAAAATCTCTTTCAAGTTTGATGGAGAAGTGAAATATTTCCACAACAAAGAACAAATAAAGAATTTCATGATGACAAAGCCATCGCTTCAGAGGCTGCTGAAAGATGTGCTAGAGAGAGACCACAATGACCAGAATTAAGTGAACCCACTAAACAGGACAGACAATTAAACACAGGATACAAAGGAGTAAACAACACCAGGTAAATATCATGAGAAACATACATCAATGCATATCAATTATAATCATCAATGTAAATGGACTCAATTCACCAATTAAGAGAAATAGACTGGCACAGTGGATTAGGAAACAAAATCTAGCAATATGCTGTATATAAAAAACACACTTAACTCAAAAGGACATTTATTGGCTGAAACTCAAAGGATGGAAAACAATACTCCAGCACCTCAGAGAAAAGCAGGAGTAGCAATTCTGTTCTGAGACAGTCTCAACTTCAAATCAAGAAGGATCAAACGAGACAAAGAAGGCCACTATATGTTGGTCAGGGGACAAATTAAGGAGAAAGTGGTAACACACATAAATGTCTATGCACCAAACACAGGAGCACCCAACTATGTAAGACAAATCTTAACGGACATGAAAAAACTAATATCGAAGACCACAATCCTAACAAGAGACCTTAACATCTCCTTATCTCAAAAAGATAGATCAACCAGACTAAAATGAGCAAGGAAGTAGAAGAACTGAACCAGAGCTTGGAACAAATGGACCTGGTGGACATAAACAGAGTGTTCCACCCAACCACAGCTGAATACACATTTTTTTGAACTGCACACGGGTCATTTTCCAAAATAGACCACCAACTACTCCAGAGGTCATGCGTAAGTATATGCAAGAAAATACAAATTATCCCATGCATATTATCATACCACAGTGCAATGAAACTGGAAATAAATGAAAAAAAGAAACCAGAAAAACTGACTAAATTCATGGAAACTAAAAAACACCCTACTCAGCAATCAGTGGGTCACAAAAAAAATTAAGCAAGAAATTCAACAATATCTACAATTCAATGAAAATTCAAGAACAACTTACTGGAATTTATGGGACACAATGAAAGCAGTTCTTAGATGGAAAATCATAGCTATGAACTCACACATTAGGAAAACAGAATGGGAACAAATTAGTACCCTAATGTTGCACCTCCAACAACTAGAAGAAGAAGAACAAATGAAAAGCAGAGCACAAAGACAGGAAGAAATCATAAAGATAAGAGCAGAAATTAATTCTATTCAGATGAAGAAAACAGTTCAAACAATCCAGAAATCAAAAAGTTGGGTCTTTGAAAGACTAAACAAAGTTGATAAGCCTCTACCAACCTCATCAAAAAGAGCAAGAAAAAATTCAAGTACAAGTAATAAGGAATGAAAAGGGTGAAATCACCACAGACCCAGTGGAAATTCAGAAGATTATCAATAGTTACTTCGAGAATCTTTACACTTATAGAATACAAGACACAGAAAAAATGGACAGATTCCTCAAAAGGTACAAATTACCACAACTCAATCAAGAAGATAGAACAACTCACAATAAGCCAATAACAGCCAATGAAATACAAAACATAACAAAAAGGCTACCGACAAAGAAAAGTCCAGGTCCTGATGGATTCATAGCTGAATTCTACAAGAAATTTATAGAAGATAAAATCACTACACTCCACAAACTCTTCAATGAAATTGAAAAGGAAGCAGCCCTCACAAAATCATTTCTGGAGGCAAATATAATACTGATTCCAAAACCAGGGAAAGACAAAACTAAAAAGAAGAACTACAGGCAAATCTCCCTCATGAATACAGATGCAAAAATACTCAATAAAATCCTTGCAAATAGAATAAAGGAAATCATCAAGAAGATCATACACCATGACCACGTAGGATTCATCCCAGGGATGCAAGGATGGTTCAATATTCAAAAATCTATAAATGTAATACAGTATATTAATAGATTGAAATCTAAAAAGCACTTGATCATCTCAATTGATGCACAGAAAGCTTTTGACAAAGTTCAGCACTCATTCATGTTCAAAGTCTTACAGAAAATTGGAATAGATGGACTGTACCTTAACTTGATAAAAGACATCTATGATAACCAAAAAGCTCCTAATCCTAAATGGGGAAAAACTGAAATCTTTTACTCTTAAATCAGGTACAAAACAAGAATGTCCTCTATCAGCCCTCCTATTCAATATAGTCTTGGAATCCTTAGCAACAGCCATTAGAAAAGAGGGAGAAATAAAGGGAATAAGAATAGATAAAGAAGAAGTTAAATTATCACTATTTGCAGATGACATGATACTTTGCTTAGAAGAACCCAAAAATTCCACCAAGAAACTACTAGAACTGATATGGAAATTCAGTAGCATAAGAGGATACAAAATCAGTACTCAAATTCAATAGCACTCATCTACACAGATAACAAGAACACTGAAAGGGAGACAATAGAAACAATACATTTTACAATAGCACCACAGAAAAAGAAATACCTTGGCATTCACTTAACCAAGTAAGTCAAAGATCTTTTCAAGGAAAATTACAACACCCTAAGAAAGAGATTATAGAGGATTTCACAAAATGGAAAGATATTCTATGCTCCTGGATAGGAAGAACCAACATTGTGAAGATGGCCATACTCCCAAAATTGCTGTACAGATTTAATGCAATCCCTATCAAACTGCCACCAACATACCTCCAAGACCTAGAGAAATCATTCCTAAAATTTATTTGGAACCACAAACGACCTAGAATAGCAAAGGCAATCTTGGTCACTAAAGACAATGCAGGAGGCATCACAATTTCTGACTTGAAATTATACTACAAAGTATAAAATCAACATGGTGTTGGCAACAAAATAGACCTGAAGATCGATGGAATAGATTAGAAGGTACAAAATCGTCTATGAACACACTCAGCCATCTGGTCTTTGACAAAGGAGCCAAGCATACTCACTGGAAGAAAGATAGTCTCTTTATGAAATGGTGCTGGAAAACTTGGCTTTCTACATGCTGAAGACTAAATCTCAACCCAGCTCTATCACCATGCACTAAGTTAAAGTCAAAATGGATTAAACATCTAAACATTAAAACACAAACACTCAATCTCCTGGAAGAGAAAGTAGGAGGAACTCTTGAAGACATAGAGGTAGGTAAAGAGTTCATGAACAAACATATATTCACATGGGGATCACTTGAAAGAAGCAACAACTGGGATCAACTGTTCTTGAGGAGCCTCTGCACGTCAAAAGAAATTGTTAACAAACTGAACAGACCACCCACAAATTTTGAAAAAAATCCTAACTAATAAGCAATCAGACAAAGGTCTGCTCTCTTGAATATATAAAGAAGTAAGATATAACAGGGCCTTCAAATTGCAATACCCAGTTCAGAAATGGGGATCTGAGATAAATACACACTTCTCAGAGAACAAAATTAAAGAAGCGAATAAATATATGAAAAAATGCTCCACATCACTAGCCATCCATGAAATGAAAATAAAAACAGCATTGAGATACCAACTCACTCCAGAAAGAATGGCTATCATAAGGAAATCAACCAACAACAAATGTTGGAGAGGTTGTGGGGAAAAGGGAACACTTCACTTCTGGTGGGAATGTAGACTGGTACAACCATTTTGGAGGTCAGTGTGGAGACTCCTCAAGAGAAAAGGACTGGTAATCCCATTCAAGACAGCTATCCCCTTACTGGGAATTTTCACAGAGGAAGTGAGAAACATTATATCGTAGTGATATATGTGTACCTATGTTTATAGCAGCACAATTTGTGATAGCAAAATCTTGCAAACAACCAAGATATCCATCACATAATGAATGGTTGAAAATTTGTGGCATTTCTATATAATGGTGCATTAATCAGCTATTAAGAATGATAATCTTGAAGCATTTATACTGAAGTGGATGCCACTTGAACATATACTCATAAGTGAAATAAACCAGACACACATGTGTAGATATTGTATAGTCTCTCTAGTATAAGGAGCAAATAGAAGATATACAAATAGAAATGTACAACAACAACTAAAAACAACTGAGTCAGATAAGGCAAAGTGAATGGCATACGCTGCAGGGTACTAATCAGCTTTTCCTCTTGATGGTTAAAAACCTAAGTTCATAGATCAAAATTGGAAAAATAGAAGAGCCTCAAGGCCAGCCAACATTTTGGCCCTAGCTTTTCAAGGTCAGCAAAGACTCAGGGATAGGAGAGCTTGTACTGCAACATCATGAAATTCAGATGAGCCCCAAATTTTCTGAACAAAGAGATTATGCAGCCATAGAGGAAAGAGATAGATGATGTATAGTGTGCCTGGTGAGAGTCACATGGATAGAAAACTTTCTCTTAAGCTTTCACAGAGAGCAAACTGGTCAAGCATTGGCCGTGACTCATCCACATGGATGACACAGACAAAGATCTACAGAATAAGGTACAGGATTGCAAGATAAACCCTGAGCGGACTTCACTGACCTCATCAGAAACAAAAACTACATGTTTTGGTATATAGGTCTTGCTTTATCTAGGTCTTAACCAACCAGCAGAAAAGTATAAAAATGAGGTATACAATGCAGGGCTATAATAATAAGTTGAGCCGTAAATGGCTATGGTCAACAACTTCTTCAGATAACTCACTATTGTTGTGGAATGCAGGACTGTGTTGGATTGTGTCATTGATTTCAGGCATCTAAATTGGTTGAATGAAAGTGGGGTGCCCATCTTTGACAGGTGTATACAAAGGAAGGGGTATAGAAAGAAAGAATCATGATGTGTGAGTATGGACAGTATAGTTAGGATAGATATGCCATGCTTCTACATAACTCTATGAGAGGCAAGATTTGCACTAATGGTGATTGGACAGGATATTATGTCTGCTTTTAGTACTATGGACTAGATATACAAATAGAAATGTACAACACTGGGAAAATAACAAGGTAGAAAGTATTAATTATTGAATCTTTGATATAATTCAGGTATAAACAATAAGATGAGTAAACAGCTACACTCTCTATTTACTGATAAGAACATTGGCTCTAACAATGTCTGTAAGTATAATATCATGTATGCCTCTTCTATGATACCAAAACATTATGAAAACAGTTTGCAACGTATTGATTTATTGAATCCATCCTATTAATGTGTCTTAAAACTGTCTCACTGATATTTGTACTTCAATAAAATAAATAATAAATAAATAAATAAAATAATATCAAGTATGCACCTTGTTTGATATCAAAACAATATGAAAACAGTTTGCAGTGTATTAATTTATTGAGTCCATCTTGTTAAGTTGTCTAAAAACTGTCTCATCGATATTTATACTTCAATAAATAAAAAGAATTACTTGACATGTAATTGGAAAAATATTGTAATCTATCCATAACTGTACATGGAAAAAAGAGCTTGTTTTCTGCGGTGAAATGTCACAGGATTAGGATGAGAATAAGATCTTTGACGTGCTCCATTGATATGTTGACTTTACTTCTTATTAGAATGAACTAGCAAATCATATGAAGAGCACAGATGGGGATCACCCTTTGGTAAGAGTCCATGGAAGTCTTCAATACTGGTTCTTCGAGGAGTGCCCATCTTTTTCTCAGAGATCTCTCTTGTAAGAGACCAGCACCATGTGCCATTCTCTCATACTCATGGTCAAATTTATGATAGTTATGTGAGGTTTCACCAACAAAGAGTTATCCCTACACCTTTCTCCATCTCTTAATCTGTCATCTTCATAATCCATTTTGTATCTTGTTTTAGTGGAAAAATAAAAGATGTCTCTTCCCATGTTAAGTGTTAATAGAAAAAATACACACAAGTTAATGTTGAATAATTTTGTTTCATCAGAATGGCAACAGACAGAAGTACTTTGTAGAAACTGATGCTGTAATCTAAAAACACTTGCACCACTAAGGAAAAGGTAACATAAAACCATTCAGACAAATGAAATTTAGTAGTTCAAGCTTCAAAGATATGTCTACAACTTTTGATTCCGTTCAATAAAAACCCAAACAGACTGTATTCATATAACATTGATCTGAAACATTCCACATTTAAATCTGAGACTTGCAGATTTTTCATTTGGAGTTTGAAACTGTTTAGGTTGCACTTCATTTTTAGAGAACTTTATGTGAGATTGGCAGATTTAGTGTAGGTGCAGTTTTCTTTGAATGTCATGCTGTTGTTTAGGTAATAAGACATATTAAGCAATTGGCTCTAGAGTTTGTAATTTTTCTCCTGAGTTCCTGCTAGGTTTTGTATTCTCGTAGTCAATGTATTTTCAGTGAAATATAAAAAATATTCCCATTCTGTTTGCCCAGTATTAAGTTCTGAGGATCTTACTGCTTGTCCCTTGAATCCTATAGTTGTGGTACATCTCTTCATTATAAGCAACATTTGAGTTTTGAAAAATGTAGACATCTCTACATATTTTCAATATGTAATTTTAAATTTTTGCCTTTTGAAAACAGTTTGGCCATAATTTTTGACGCATGCTTCTAATTCATGTACCTGCACATGTGACCTTTGTGAACAGAAACTTGCATGTGTAATCTGTGTTTACTTGTAACTCTGGTCATATACTGCTTATATCTGTGGATTCAAGTTACTGAAGTGAATACCAATAAAAAGAAAAGCTAGGCCAAAAGAATGATGAATTGTGCCATTTTTAAACTATGAGGATTTACATAATAAAAGATGGATATTACTAAAGTTTGTTAATAGCTTGAAAATTGTTTCAATGCCTTTAAACTTTGTTGATTGCCATCTGTGAATGAGATTTGGGTGTGATCTATCATCAAGACTGACTTATAAAGCTTATAGAGCTTAAATATCTCTACCTAAGAATAAACCCAAAAATAATTTGAGAATTTTGGCCTGAAATAAAGGAGCTCTAAATGTTACTATGTCTACTGTCTTATTACTTGTGAATAGACCTGAACATTTTAATGTTCAGGGCAGAAATTAGACATTTAATGTAGAAATGTTAGATGAATTACAAAATACATAAGTCCAATTATATTGAATGATTTGTAAATATCCA
>PVKA01049346.1:0-13294 GCA_004027165.1 Ctenomys sociabilis | reverse complement strand
TTACTTATTTTTTATACCTGACTTATATCAAAAATTCAATAATTATTTTCCTAGTGGATGACCGTAGTACTAGAAGCCAACATAATATCCTGTCCAACCACCATTAGTGCAAATCTTGCCTCTCATAGGATTATGTAGAAGCACAGCGTTATCTATCCCAACTGTACTGTCTATGCACACACATCATGATTTTTTCTTTCTATACCCCTTTCTTTGTCTACACCTCTCTATTTCTAATCTTTTTAAACATTATTTATTTATTTATTAATTTGTTTGGTAAAGGGTCTTGTTGTGTAGCTCAGACTTTTTGTGATCTTCCTTTATCAGCCTCCCCAGCACTGCGATTATAGGCATGTACCGCCATGACTTGTTTTCGTGGTCAACACGAGAAACCCAGGGTTCTGGGGCCAGCATGCCATGAGGTTCCAGGGATCAAACTCTGGTCCTAGTGCTTACCATGCAGGAACTTATACCACAGCTATCTCCCCAGCACTTTAATGGTTTTTATTATCATTATTTTGTATGATCTTTAGAAAAAGAAAGAATGATTAAGAGATACAAATTGGTTGTTTTCAATCTTAATGACTTTCTGTAATAATCATTACCTATTTCTCAGAGACTTTTGTTCAGGGCTTTTCTCTTCTAATGGCTCAGTATAAAAAGCAGGCTCTAAGAAAGCTCCCTATTAGCCCAACTAAATCTTGTTCCAGAACTTGACTGTTTTTAAAATTCTTTTATTTATTTATTTGGTATAGTTTCTTGCTGTGCAGCTCGGACTCATTGAGATCCACCTATCTGAGCCTCTCCAGCATTGGATTACAAGAATGTGCCACGACACCTGGTTTCAGTGGCCAACTTGGGACGGGTATAACATGGCATGTAGTACTGGGATCAACTATAGATCCTGGCGCTTCCCAAGCAGGCACTTAGAGTGCCAAGCTATCTCCTGAGGCCCAAAACTTTCATTGTCAACCAAGACATTCTTGGGATTCTTATTTGCAGGGCTTTTTGCTCTACTCAAATTCAAGAGTTTCAAATCCAGTCCTAATAACTAATTTCTGTATAATGCTGAGCTAGTTCCTTATTTTCTCTGTGCCTCTGTTTCATTACTCATAAATAAAGATGGTAATACCTATCTCACAGAATTGTTAGGATTAAATAATTAATAATTATGAATATTTCTCTGCATATAATATATCCTTGCTATTTATTATCAATCACTTCCCAGTATCTGGAGAATTTATGTCTAAATTGTTAATGTTAGCCATTTCTTATCTCAAGCTAGTTTATATTTTCTATTTTGGAATTATAGAACCAATAACAAGACTGGACATAATTGAGCACTAATTTTGGCTAAGAATGGAAGTGGCAGGTAAAAGTCATGTGTCAACTACTGTACCCATTGGCATATGGGGGATGATAGGTAGAGGGTAAAAGAAATGAAGAGGAGTGGTAGGCTAATGAAGTAGAAGAACAGGCCTGTCTTTTCCATGAGTAGTCAAAGAATTTCCAGTAATCTGGGAACAGAATATTTTCATTTCTTTTATAGTTCACTTCAGTTACTGTCAATTGGCAACTGCCATGGTGCTGGGGCATGTGTCACAAGGCATGTGTATGGGATTGTAATGAAATAAGAGGTTGTCTAGTAGTCTTACTTGTATCCATTTTGGACCCAGGACAGTTTCAGCCAGCCCACCTGAAGAACTGGCCTACAAGCATCCTGTCCACTTATATGTGATGAGAGACATCTGGCCTACACACTTCCTGTCCTCATAAATAGAGATTGGGTAACAATTTCACCTAGGTCTTGTTTAGGCTCAAAATTTTGTTGCATTTGGCTGATAGCTTTTTAGATGATAATTTGTTGTGGTAGTTTCCTGATTTCATTAAAAAAGAAATTTTCTTCCATTTTTCATTTTCTTTCCTTTGGATGTAGTGGGGGTCAATTTCACATCAGAGGGCATATCTCCTTTCCTGTGTTTTCCAGTGTAAACTAAAGTGATCATTCTAATATAAGGGAGGAAAACAAATTTTCCTATGCTCTTCATAGTTCATATTGGGGGAAAGATCTCTGTAAAAAATGACCTCTACCCAGCCAGATATCTCAGTGGATTAAAGCTCCTGCAAGCAGGTTCAGGGGCTGGGTGTTTGATCTCTGGGCCTGCTGTGCCAGGCCCTTCCCCAAGGTGCGCTGAGAAGGCAATTGAGACTGGGAGTGGTGGTGAGTACCTGTAATCCCAGTGCTTGGGAGGCTCAAAGCAGGAAGATCACTATGAATCCGATTTGTGTATTGAAACTCTGTGTACCCTGTACTAAATACATGAAAAAGAGACCTTAAGAAGAGAAAATCAAATGTTTATTAACATATGTGCCTTTTGTGTATATGGGCGAGAGCTGGGAAAATCTTTAGGAGGTAGCTTTGAATTCAGATTTAAAACTCACCTCTAGTATGGGAAGATGACTAGGAAAATCACAGTAAACAAGGATAAAATTTGTAATACAGACTTAAATTCTACTGAGACATGCTATGTACATGAATGCACCAATTCCCCAGGACCAATGTAACCATTATGCATTCCATTGAAAACATGTTACTAATAAAAATAAAAGTAAAAATGGAATTCTCTGAAGATTGGAAGTCATCCTAATACTAAGAGGGAAACACTCTTGTAAGTAGGGATTTCCTCTAGAGATGTTAATATTCTTTATAAAAGTGTAGCATGTACTTTTTTTAGAGATCCTCCTGTGTCTGCAGTTTCTCAGAATAATTATCTCAGAATAATCTTTATGCAAAAGAGGCATATTTTGGGATGACATATTCTAGTCTCCTACACTATACATATGCAACATATCCCATTTCTAGTTATAACAAGAAGACATATATTCTCTTCACTCTCTTTTCTTCCAGGGCTGGAATTACATTCCACATTTTCTTGTATACTTTATTTTGTGTATGTAATTTAAAAAAAGAAATTTCTTTCTTATAGTTCTGGAGGCTGGAAGGCTGGGATATCCCATATAGTTCGTGGGCTTGGAGACAGCTCAGTGGTCTAAGAGGCTTCCTGGCAAGCACAAGGTCCTGAGTTCAGTCCCTAGTACTGTAGGCTGTGCCAGTCCTGAAACCTGATGTGGTGGTGCACAGCTGTAATCCCAGAACTGTGTAGCAAGACCCTGTATCAAATAAATAAATAAATAAATAAATAAATAAATAAATAATTAAAGTAGGTATTGGCATCTAAAGAAAGACTTTTTGCTGCCTCGTCTTGTGGCAGAGGAAAGAGAGAGCTGGAGATGTTCAGGTAAACAGAACTTCATTTATCCAGAAACAATTTGGATACATTGAAATGTTTTTTGATTTGCTTTTGCTCATTTTATTTCGTTGCAATTTTTAATTAAAAAAATTCCTGATTGAAATGCTATCCAATGTAAGTAGAGGATATGATACAATTAATTCTAGTTTTCCATAATTTTATTTGAGTACATTTTAAAATCTCTTTCACCAGAAACTATATGGAATATAGAAATATATAGGTCAGAGACATTTATATTTATTTTCCTAACTTTATTTGATGTAAATACATCAGGCATTCAGTCAACTTCACTTTGAAGTTGCCTAGTGTTTCTCTGTATATAAGAAGCCTTATTTGTCAACATGTATCAACTGGAGTTGTGAAAGTTGAATCAGCTAGTGCAAGGGCCTGAGTTCAACCCTGAGTTCTACCAAAAAAATAATTGAATCAGCAAATGCATATAAAATACTTAGAATTATGCAGTAAGCAGTCAGTTATTGTTTACCATTACTGTTAACTTTTCTAGTCTTGCAGGAGGAACTCTTTCCACATAGGATGTCTTATGACTCATTGAATGGTACCCATTTGCATCACATACAGAGCTCCCTTCCACATTCTTTTTACTTCCCATTTCCAGACACACATAAAGAAGCCCCACAGTGATATAAAGGCCTTTTTTGTGGTCCTTGTACTAAATTTAAGTTTTGTGATTCATCTTAGCTTCCTTATCTTCTTTTATTTAGATTACAAAACCTTGATGGAATCACTTTCAAATTGTGCTTGAAATATAGGGTCCAGACTGCTCCTGTGATCCATGCTCTTAGAGGTTAAAATGCATCAATGCAGCTAAATATTTGAACTTCTTGGTTGTCTCTGGGAAGAGCCACTATTTCTGATCATTTTGTTCAGCTCTTATGTCTAGAGTAAGTGTACACCTGGTTTGATGTTGGAGAGGAATAGCATTTAGGCTATGCAGGACTCTATATGAACTACTTTTTAAGTAGCTATGTGATCCAGGCCAGGTGACTAAAAGCTCAGTGTTTCAGTTTCCCTCATTTCTTATTTTGAAGAAGATCAGTTGTTTTCAACAGGATCTTCTAATACCCACTCTCATTTTTAATAGTTCATTTATATTTCTAGACTCTGGATGAGGAGATTCATATAATGATAGCGTAGTTTTTTCAAATGAAAGCAAATTGATTTTCGTTTTGTTGTAGAAGACAGAGTATTTTACAGTAATTAAACACATGAATTTTCAGGGGAAAGATCTGAATTTTAATTTTGGCTGTTATGTTTTGCAGTCATGTGGCTTTGGGCATTGCTATTGTTTGCATGTTTGTATCTTCTCTATAAAACTTGTTGAAACTTAATTCCCAGTGCAAGGATATTAAAAAGTACAGACATTTAGGAGATGATTAAGCCATAAGCATTCTGCCTTTGTGGATTGATTAGTTCCTTGTAAAAGAATTAGATGGAAAACTGTCTGGGTCCTTCTGCCAAGTAAGGTCGCAACCACAGGTGTCATCTGGGAAATAGACAGCAACTCTCAACTGATACTAAATCTGCTAGTATATTTTCAGCCTTCAGAACTGTGAAAAATACACTTATGCTGTATTTTTATTAATTATTCAATCTGTAAATTTTTATTATAGCTGTACAAATGGATTAAAGAGGTGCATTAACTCCTAGATCCTCAAATTTTTTTTCTTATCTAGAATCTTATGGATGATGTGAACACTAAATTAGGTGAGACATGAAAAGAATTTCATACTCAGTATAGTTTTAATATTGGGGTCTTTTTGTTGCTTGTACTTTGGAATGCAATCAACGTGGTTTGAATGTCCCTTCAAGGTCATGTTGAAATTAATAATACTGTTAAAATGTAGGACCTTTAATAGGTGATAGGTCATGAAGGCTGTATCTTCTTGAGTGGGATTAATACCTTTTCTAAAAGAGCAAGTTTAGCCCCCTTGATCATTCAAGAGATACTGGTGCCTTGATCTTAAATGTTACTGTCTCCAGAACTGTGAGTCAATAAAATTCTGCTCTTTATAAATTACCCACTGTATATTATTCTTTTATAATACCACAAATGACTAAGAGTTATTTTCACATGTCATGATGCAATATATTTTAACATGTAAGAAATGTATTGATCCACATCAACATAACACAGCAACAAGAACTAAGAACTAAGATCACTTGTATCAACATGTTATCTATGTCAACCCAGTTATTTGTTCCAGGAAACCTTTTCTTTGAAAACATAAGTCTATAAATCAATAAATAACCATAGTATTTGTTTCACAAAATTATTTGAAGTCAGTTTACCTGAGATAACTGTCTGCTTTCCTGGGAAAACAATCCGTTTATTAAACATTTTACTTACTAAAGCTTGCTTCAAGGCCCTATGCCTACCAGCTCTAAGTCATTGTGAAAACCCCAACAAGGCCTCCATATTGAAAGCCATAACTTAAATCAGAGACCAAGCCCTTTAAAGATTCTCTTTTTACTTTATTCTCATCTGGTACCTGGCTATCTGACCTTATCTCCTATTATACTGTAGTCACTCACCAGTGCCCAAGCATGCTGTTTCTTGGATGATCCAAGCAGACTGTACTCCTGCCACTGGCATTTAAACTTTTCTACCATCCATGTAGCCATGTAATTGTCGCTCATTTCCTTAAGTCTTTGTTCAAATGTCTCAGTATCAGAGTAACTTTTCCTAACTACTTTATATTTTTCATCCTCCCACTGAAATGTAAGCATTATTATAAAATTAATTTTTGCATTTGTTCTTGTTCTCACTAAATGCAATTAAAATGTGGTGAAACTTCGATAAACATACAAAGAATAGAGGAATAAAATGAATAAAATGAAGGTATGGAGGGTCTCACAGGTCATTGCTTACGGGAAGAACCCATCTCATCAAGACTGGTATGACTGCTAGATATTTCTGGTATGAGTTGAACTTTAGATTGCAGCATTGTCCAAAACTGATCATGTTCAATCCTTGCTTAAACCCTTTCATGTTTCTCTGTTTCTCATAACTTGCTAAATTATGGCCTATGAGCCAATCCATTCTTGTTCTTGTTTTTGTAAATAAAGTTTTATTGAATCATAACCAGGCTTCTTCACCTTTTTTTCTGCTATAATAGCACTATTGAATAGTTGCAGCAGAGAACAGAGTGTAAAATATTTATGATCTTGTTCTTAGCACAAAAATGTCTGACCCTTGGTTTCGGCTAAGTGATATACAGTGTTATTTAGACATATTTCATACATAGAAGAGCAGTGTGGCACCTAGCTAAAAGTTTAGAATTATAGGTTGTTAGATTCAATGTCAACTTAACCAAGTATTAGCATAAGGAATTTGTGGAGGTTACTCAGCTTTCCAAACCTGAGTTTCTTCATTTGGCAAAGAATAAAACAAAACAAAACAACAACAAAAAACAAAAGAAAAAGAAAAATCCAATCATCATGCAGTTTGCCTCAGTTGTTGTAATTACATTATCTAGAGATAAGTTCTTACCATATAGCTTGCCATATAATAGACATCCAGAAATTTAATGTACTCTTCTTATTGCTGACTCTCAGTATTTCATGCTTCGTGATTTATTTATTATTAACATACAACTGCTGAGAGTTCCTGGGCACGGCAAGCTGCTTCCTGTCCAAAGCTTCTCTACTGATTTCCTTTGCCTGGAACACATAACGCAATCTGTACTTGCCTTTGTATACCTCCACTAAGATGCCTTCTCCCCTCAGAACCCTGCCATGAAAGCCATCAACAGAATGTCTTATCCACGTAGACGCTGTAATCTTATAGGGACTTTGCAGTCAGACCCCTCTCTTAGGATGTTACACATCAAATTGAAATAATGGAAGTTCCATTTCCTAAACTAAAAGCTCTTGGTGGTGCTAGTGCAGGTGAATGAAGGGAATTCTTACTCATCTTTTTATTTCCAGTACTCTGAATACCTCTTGAAATATAGCTACTGCTTTTTTACTAAATTAGTTAACCCCCAGAGGAATTTCTTTTATTCAGTCCATTTTGTTTATGTGTTGTTGATAGCTGTTTCTGATTGAAAGATAAAATAATATCTGTAAATATAATATCATGTATGCACCTTGTACAATACAAAAACGTTATGAAAACAGTTTGCAATGTATTAATTAATCGAATCTGTATGGTTAAGGTGTCTTGAAACTGTCTGATTGACATTTGTATTTTAATAAAATAAAAATAAATGAAAAAAAGAAGGGGTATAGAAAGGAAGAATCATGATTGTGTGTATAGACAGTACAGTTGGAATAGATAACACTGTGCTTCTACATAAGTCTATGAGAGGCAAGATTTGCACTAATGGTGGTTTGACAGGATATTATGTCGGCTTCTAGTACTATGGACAGCCACTAGGAAAATAACAAGGTAGAAAGTATTAATTAGTGAATATTTGATGTAATTCAGGTATAAAAAAATAAGATACACAAACAGCTACACTCTCTTAATTTACTGATAAGAGCCATGCGGTATAATAATGTCTGTAAGTATAATATCATGTATGCACCTTTTATGATACCAAAACATTATAAAAACAGTTTGCAATGTATTAATTTATCAAATCCATCTTGTCAAGGTATCTTAAAACTATCTCATTGATATTTGTACTTCAATAAAACAAAAATTAAAAAAATAATAATAAAAAAAAGAAAGCAGAGCATTTATGCTGACTTAGGCTTCCCACAAAGGCATGAAGAAGGGGGTGCCTCAACTTAGAGACTACTCTAAATGACTCTGTTAGCCCAGGATAGACTGCAGGAGCAGATCAGTCGATTTCTTAGATACATAGCTGTGATAGAGTGAAGTGAGCAGTGAACTGTCTTTGTGGTGCTTTTCAGTGGCTTCAGTTTCACGCCGGCCACTTGCTAACTCAGTAAGTTCAGCTTGTTAGTTTTGCCTGCCTTAATTTGCTTGTTGTAAACCTACAAAAAAATTCTTTTCCAGACTTTGGTGAAGGACTATGAAAAATGAGTTAGTAGAAGTTCCTGGTAAATTAGTTTATGTTCAGGAAGCCCAACTATATTTATACTGTTTAAATAAGCTTATTGTCCTGCAAGTTGGGTGAGCATCAGAGATGAGATCATCATAGGTTTCCTTGTAAAGTAGCTCATTCAGTAAAAATAAGACTAGTCCTGTGTGATGGCTTAGTTCATCAGATTAATGTGGGCCTCAAGGACTTGTGTGGCGAATTTATTAACACAAGATGATTATTTGATCCAGTGATATAATACTCTTGAAAATATTCCTTCACAAAAGACAAAACCTAGTTATCCAAAAGTTACTTTGGCATATTTTAATTTATAGTCATAGTTATCTCTATGGCCTGAAAGCATGTGGTTTATTCTGTTTGTATTTTCTCTGCCATTTAACAAACTATAAACTCTGTGAGTTGAAATAGTAGAAATTTATTATCTGTTTCTGTGTGTCAGGAGGCCAAGTACAGCTGAATTGTGTCTCTCTTAGTATTTCACAAAGCTGCAATCAATATGTCAGCCAGGGTCAGGGAAGGATATGCTTCCAAGCTCCCCTGGGTTGTTAGCAGAATCTTTGTCTTTATGTGATTTATGTCAGCTTGCCTCTTCAAAGCCTGAAAAAGGAAGATGGAGAGAGAGAGAGAGAGAGAGAGAGAGAGAGAGAGAGAGAGAGAGAGAGAGACACAGAGAGGGAGAGAGACACAGAGAGAGACAGAGAGGGAGAGCGAGAGGCTCTCAATTACACATAACCACCTGAATCCCATTGCCTTTGTCATATTCGATTGGTGAAAAGCAAACTACATGTCCCACCTACATCCAAAAGGAAGAAATTAAACAACGTCATGAATATCAGGTGTAGATCTGGTGTGGATTCACATCATTAGAGCCATCTTAAAGTCTGCCCATCATATTGCACAAACCCTAAATTATTTCATTCCTTTGTTTACTACCTGTTGTTTTCATGAGCAGAATATATTTATTGAGGGAAAGAAAGGTCCTGTTGGAGAGGGGCAAGAGGGGGTTTTGAGTGGGTTGTCCCCTTGTTTACTACCTGCTTACTACCAAGACCAATCTCAATGAACCTGTCTCTTTCTCCCACCCTCTGACAACCCACCCAGGGGATGTTATGCTTTGTGAGAAAAGAGAATTTCATCTCTTTTGTTCATAGTTGTATCTTCAGTACCTAGAAGAGTACCAGACACACAAGAGATGCTCAATAGATACTTGTGGAAGAAATGAGTTAATGAGCAAATTAATATCTACTTTGTGCATGAAACTGACAATTGTTTTGGACCATGGCAGTGGAAGTGCATAACATACTTAGTTAGTAGCATTTTATACATGGAAATAGCATTAAACCATTATCCACTTAGTGATGATGAACTCTAAATTGTTGAATATAAAGCATTTGACAAGAATTATGGGATTATTTTGAACCCAGCAAAGACATGAAGCTATTACATTTCTGAAGCTCAGTGATTTTTATGAGGTGAAATTTATGACCAAGTCGCCTTTCTCAATCTAATTATGAGAAAATAGAACTTTCAAGTTGGAGAATTCTAACATGATTAAAAAAGCACTTGACCCTTTCTCTTCTCCATCAAATCTCTTTTCTATTTTGCATGGGACAAATTTTCATCTTAGCTTCTGCAGAGTGATGACCTGCAGTAACTTGTGATGACTGCCATCTGTTAAGGAGAAATCTTTAACAGATACAGTGATTCTCCTGTTTTCAGCCTCCCAATGAATCTTAACATTGTAGAATTGTTATAGCTTTAGGGTTCCAGGATTCTGCATATAGTTCCATGATTCTGAAGTCTCATGACTTCAGCAGATGTTTTTTCTTATTTATAGTCAAATTCCAATGTCAGAAAATATTCAACATTCCATATAGTGTAACATGAAAAGAAGAGAAGAAAGGAAGAGAAAGCAGAATGCTTCAGGTACTGCACAGCACTTGGAGACTTTGTATGACAAGATGTCTGGGAACATCGATGGCAGGACGCCTTCTCACAGCTGCTGGAGCCCCTCTGATGAGAAGTCTTTATTGAAAGAAATAAGCAATCAACGTTCTGCAAAGGACGACATTTTCTATTAAATTACCTCCACTTTTTATATAACACAGCTGCAAAAGCCTTATGTGTCTTTTTCCTAATGATACCTCATCTTACAAGACCACAAAGTAGCAAAAACAGTTTGTCAGTGGAGGCTCTGAATTCACTGCATTCCACAGTAATGACTCTTCACTTGGCCTCTCAGGCTACCCCAACAGTCCCACAAGCCTGTATTTCTTGGTTTAAATAAATTGAAAGGAAGGGCCGGTGGTATAGCTCAGCAGACTAAGCGCTTAGGTAAGCGCAGCGGCCAGGGTTCAATTCCTGGTTCCGCATGCCACGCCGGTCCCGCCTTCGGGTGTGCTGAGCTGGCGATGGAGTCCGGGCGTGGTGGTGCGCGCCTGTAATCCCAGCCCCTAGGGAGGCAGGAGGATCACTATGAATGTGGGCTGCAGAAAAAAACTTTGCCAAGCGTGGTGGTGCATGCCTGTAATCCCAGCACTCGGGAGGCTGAGGCAGGAGGATTGTTGTGAGTTCGAGACCAGCCTGAGCTACAAAGTGAGCTTAAGGCCAACCTGAACTGCATAGTGAGACCCTGTCTCAAAAAGACAAAAAAAAAAAAAAAATTAAAAGGGTACATTGAATGTAAGTGCAGTGTGTCACTGACTTCCTAATGATATCCTCCTAATGTAGACACTGTGACATTATTCTTTGAAAAAATCTAGATGAAGACTGGGAATGGTGGTGCATGCCTGTAATTCCAGTGCTTGGGAGGCTGAAAACAGGAGGATCACTGAGTCTGATCTCTGGAGTGAGACGCTGTAGACCCTGCACTAGATACGTTAAAAATGTCTATATGTAGGTTAATTATTGAAGATTTAGAATAGCATCATATATAGTCAATCCATAAACACTCACATAGTGAATGGATGATCAGTTAGCTTCTATAGGATTTGTTTTAATGAAAAAGATAGTTTTACAGTGTTCTTACCTTAGCAAGTAAGGTAAGCAATAAATGCATCAGTTGTAAATAAGTATGTTTTGTAAATTCAACTCATGCTTATTTCTTTCTTTTCTAGTAAAATGTTACTTATTTTGAAAATATGTGTAATACACCAAATTATACTTAAATAATATAATCTTTTGAATAATTATTCATATTAACCTACATTGAGTACTTGGTCCTGGTATTTGGTGACTGATAAATTCAAGGGCTCATTTAGGGGCTGGAGTTATACAAGCTCAGTGGTAGAATCTTTGCCTAGCTTGAGTGAGGTACTGGGTTTTAACCTTAGCACCAGAAAATAAAAGCCAAAAAGAAAGGCTTAGTTTTGATATGAAACTTATGCTTCATATTTCCCAGCCTTGATTATGCTTTAATGTTCTGAATAAATTCTATATTAGGTGTTGCGCTGAGGATATATCAATTTATGAACTTTCAGTGTATAATATTTAAGCTAAAAGATAAAAATATATTTTGTATAGTTTCCAGGTTCACATTTTAAGCTATTTATACCCCCAGGGTATTTTAGATAACATAGTGAAATTGAACAAAAATTACTAACATATAGTATTTTTGCAAGTAAAGAAATATAAAAAAATTAAAAATACATTATCATTAATTATTATCTCAAAAGTATCTTTGGGAACACTTCTCTGTTTCTGTTAATATTGGCTACCTTGGCTTGCATGCCAAATCATTTTAAACTTTCCTTCTATGGTATTGATTTATCAAAATTTTGCATTTTTATATGATTTATTTATTATGATTTATTAGTCAGCTAAGAGGAAGATGCAGAAAAATAGTGCCTTGGCTTCCCATTCTTAGGATAAAATATCTAATGTACACAACTTAAAGGCTACCATTTTTGCTTACAGTTTCAGAGGTTGCAGTCTGTGTTTGCTTAGCTCCAAGGCAGAAATAGGATGGAAAAGTTTGGCAGAGGAATAGTGCTCATTTCATGGCATGAGGGAGGCAGAGAAGAGGAGAGAGACAT
The DNA here is from genome assembly GCA_004027165.1 of Ctenomys sociabilis. Taxonomy (NCBI): domain Eukaryota; kingdom Metazoa; phylum Chordata; class Mammalia; order Rodentia; family Ctenomyidae; genus Ctenomys; species Ctenomys sociabilis. The sequence goes on along the minus strand of PVKA01049346.1, from coordinate 916 downwards.
TACATAAAATGGGGAGAGGGATCAGATATAGTCTTAAGGGTCACACTTTCAGGCTTACACAGACACAACCTGATGTGTGCTTTATTAATCCCCTATAGGTATCTCAATGCAATAAATTGACAATCAAGGTGAACTGCCACAAACAGGGACTCTCAGCACCAAGCACCTTTTTTGGCATGAAATAAGCCATTTATAAATACTTCTTAAATTAAAGCAACAGGAGGTTTCCCAGAAGTTCTGTAATGTGACTTATTTTTAATTTCTGTGTAGAATGAGTTTTGAGATTGTGTATATTGTAGTCGTCTGATGTTATCTTGCTAGACATTTTTTTTGCCAATTTCTTAAAATTATTGTAATGATTCTTTTTTTTCCATTTATTTTTATTTTATTGAAATACAAATGTCAATCAGACAGTTTCAAAACACCTTAAACATACAGACTTGATGAATTAATACATTGCAAACTGTTTTCATAACGTTTTGGTATTGTACAAGGTGCATACATGATATTATATATACAGGTTTTTTATAGCTGAATTACATCAAAGATTCAATAATTATTTACCTAGTGGATGACCATAGCAATAAAAGCTGACATAATATCCTGTCCAACCACCATTAGTGCATATCTTGCCTCTCATAGAATTATGTAGAAGCACAGCGTTATCTATCCCAACTGTACTGTCTATACACACACATCCTGATTTTTTCTTTCTACAACCCTTCCTTGGTCTACACCTGTCAAAAGTGGGCACTCCATTGACATTCAACTACCTTAGGTTCTTGAACTCGACACCACAATCCAACACAGTCCAGCATTCTGCAACCATAGGGAGTTATTCAAAGAAATTGTCGACCATATCCATTTACAGCTCAGCTTAATATTATGGGCTCACGATGTATACTTCATTTTTATA
>PVKA01049345.1:0-13296 GCA_004027165.1 Ctenomys sociabilis | reverse complement strand
TTTTTTTTTTTTTTTTTTTTTTTTGTCTTTTTTTGAGACAGGGTCTCACTATGCAGTTCAGGCTGTCCTTAAGCTCACTTTGTAGCTCAGGCTGGTCTCGAACTCACAACAATCCTCCTGCCTCAGCCTCCCGAGTGCTGGGATTACAGGCGTGTGCCACCACGCCCGGCTCTGGGCTTTACTCTTGTGCTCTCATACAAATCTATTTTTTCTTAAATAATTTTTTTCTTATTTGCCTTAGTAAACTTCTACACACTGTAACTCAGTACCCAACACCCGCACCCTTAAAGGTAAGATGATTATTCAGGAGCACCACTTGAAAAATTTCGATGCATTTTCAATGCATGCTGGCTCCAGCACAGAGGCTTTCTGGTGGGAGGGCCATATGCAGTTTGATAAAAAGGCAGCACAGAGACTTTCCCACTTCAAGTGATGTTCTATAAAATGGCTATATCAAAATTAGTTCAATAATTACAAATTAATAGTCATTGTTATTTCAGTTCTTATCAACTATGTTACTAACAACCTATATGAGCTGCTTTTGGGGGAGGATAAACTAATTTCTATAAATTAAAAATTGAATTTTTGATCCTCAGGTGTAAGTATGTGTAATTTTATCAATAGTATCATACTATTTTTTCAAAATAGGTGCACCATTTTCTATTCACAATGACACACCAGAATTCAGGATGTTCAAATTTTCATTAAAACTTTATATTTAGACCAATTTTAACTGTCACCATTTTAATAGTTTACAAATTTAAATTAATTGTCATTTTCTTAGTAAATAATGAACAGAATGTACAATTGTATGTTGGTGGGTCATGTTTCGTAAATTATCCATCCATAATTTGTTTTTACATTTTTCTAAGAGATACTTGACATAATATGAAAACTGTCATAAAATGAAGAAACATATGTAACCGTAATGCAAGGAAAGAATAAAACATAAAACAGAAAACTGTATCTAAAATAGTACTGATGAAGAGTATTCCAAAATAAAAAGAAACCAGATTAAAAAGATGCTTAGTTAACACGCTAAAGAAAATCAAAGGAAAGCTGCAGGAGTTGCATTGCTCCTAATCAGGGAATACTTCAGGTCAAAATAGTTATCACTGATGAAAATAGGTGCTACATCACGAATAAGAACTCATTGCTTTAAAATAAAATGCTTTAGAATCCTACAAGAATATGCACCTAAAAATAAATTAGTTTATTTTTAGGCAAAGGCAGCTCATATAGGTTGTTAGTAACATAGCTGATAAGAACTGAAGCTTAAAACAATGGCTATTAATTTGTAATTATTGAACTAATTTTGATATAACCATTTTACAGAACATCACTTAAAGTGGAAAAGTCTCTGTGCCGCCTTCTTACCAAACTGCAAATGGCCCTCCCACCAGAAAGCTTTATAAAATATATAAGGCAAAGCTGGTAGAAGCAAAGTGAGGAGAGAAATACAGTACTAGTTATTGATGTAGTTAACATAAAATCAACATAAAACATTCTCGATAAGAAGAATGCCACAAATCATTTTGATCATATTAATATTTATTGAAAACTGCTTTTAACCTCAGGGGAATACATTCTTACTTAGTTTGCATAGTCCAGTAACTGAAATCAACCATATTCTGAATCATACACTGCACTTTTGTAAAATAGAACTTATATGAATAATATTATATGGACTATGAGTGGAATTATATAATATGTATGAATGAAATTATGCACTATTATGCATTTGTAAGGAAAATAGCAAGAAACTTCACAAATATATATCAATGAGCCAAAAAATAAGTAATTTAGAAAAAGTTATATCTAAACATTTTGAGCTAAGTGAAAATAGTACTTAACAAAATATATGTGATGACATATGAAATATAATGCGTACTTAGAGACAGCTTCATGGAAAATAACGCATATGCTAGAGAATCGGGTTTTTTTCTATGTATTTGGTACAGAGCTTCACTGCAAAGTTCAGACTCATAGTGATTCTCCTGTCTCAGCCTCCCCAGCACTGGGATTACAGGCATGTGCCACCACACCTGGACTTGGTGGCTGGTATGGGGCCAGGGAAGCATGTGGTGTTGGAGATTGGCTAGAGATTATTTAAAATCATCCTCTTACACTTACAGTAGGAACCTACAGAGAAGAGCAAATTAAAACTGAACTGTTTGTGAGCAGACTAAAGCATCTGCTTAGGCAGAGCACAGCGGCCAGGGTTTAATGCCCAGTATGCCATGCGTGCCAGCCCCATGGCTGGGGCGCGCTGAGATGGTGATGGAGGTTGGGTGTGGTGGCGCACGCCTGTAATCTCAGCCCTTGGGAGGCTGAAAACAGAAGAATCACTAGGCATCCGATTTACATAGTGAGACCCTGCAGACTCTGTCCCAAATACATAAAAATAAAACACAGAAAGAAGAGTTAAAAACAACTGTTTGATTTGAGAAGGGTAACAAAAGTTAGTGGAAGTGGAATCAAGAAGAAGGCAAAACAATTTTAAAAATTAAAATGTATCAAGTCCAAGTGCGTTGCCAACTTCCCAGAAGAATGTAAATATTATGTACAGTAAAAATAAAATTTGGAAAAGAATAACATGTAAAAATAAAAACAATTTCTATTGAAAAGAAATAAAGTTAAATGCAGAAATTCATGAAATTGAGAACTGGAAAACAATATAAAATTTCAATAAGCCCAAAGCCATTCCTTTCCAAGGTGATTAATTTCAGACAGAAAAACAAAGAAACAAAATACAGCGCTCAATTTATGAAGATTACAATTAAGATACTTCTTCTTGATGCTAAAAACATAATAAAGTGTGTTTATTGCACCTTCCTGGCTACAAATCTGACAAATGAGGTGGGAAGTAACAATAATTTAAAAGATGAAACTGGGCCCAGGGAGTTGGCTCAGTGGAATAAGTGCTTCCCTGGCAAGTGCAAGGGCCTGAGTTCAATCCCCGGTTCTGCCAAAAAAAAAAAAAAAAAAAAAAAAAAAAAAAAAAAAAAAAAAAAAAAAAAAAAAAAAAAAAAAAAAAAAAAAAAAAAAAAAAAAAAAGATGAAGCTACTAAATTCCCAGAAAGGGCAAAAGATAATCTGATCAGTGAGAAATGTATTATAAAGGACATTGAATCAATGATTAACAGTCTTCCCAAAAAGAAAGCACAGATCTGTAATGTCTTATTAAGTCAACAGCTAAATTAAGGAAGCAATTATTTTAGTTCTACAAAATCTCTTTTAACAGATAAAAGAAGATAAATATCTTTTTAATTTGTCCCATGAGACCATTACCTCGAGATTTGATAGACTTTTGATAAAATAAACTACAAATTAATTATTTTCATGAACATAGATACCTCAACACGTTATCAGTGGACACAGAAATGCTAATGTTGGCAAAGGGCAAGGACGAATTTTCTCTCAACAGGTTTATTTAATATCCTAGTTTATAATACAATTCATACCCTAAGGCAAGAAAAAGAAAATTGTAAGAAGATAAAAAGATAATTTATTTTTGATAAAAATATGCCATTCACAAATTCTACAGTATATAACAAATAAACTTAAAATATCCTAGATAAAATTATATAAAAGTACATTATGATTTTTCAGTGTACAAATATCAGCTGTTTTCTACTAAAAAATAACTCAGGTAGATTATTATATCTTGTCTGAAAAAAAGAGGCTGTAAAACACTAATGATAGTACAATACCATTTTTTATAAAATAAATATAATTTTTTGTGTAAAAATAATGGAAAAACTATATATCAAACTATAGCTACAATCTGGAAGGTGCCAAGATTATACATATCTTTTAATCACAAAATACCTTCTGAAATATGGTTTTTATAACATCCTTTAGATAGGTCATATATATTAACCACTAAATCCTCTATTGCTGAACATTTAGACATTTATTGAAGTATTTTATTACTAAAAATCTGATATTTATAGAAGTATGCATACTTTTGTGACTATACATAATGTATGAAATGTGTAAGCATAAAACTGATTCAATTTAAATGCAGAAAATTATACATAGTAATGAAAAATATAAACATGAATATATCCAAATAAATGATTAGAAATTATGTATTTGTTCATGGATTAGAAACTAAGTAGTACTAATATGTTCAGTGATCCCATTTTGATACAAAGATTCAATGTCGACTTACTCAATATCCTTGAAGAATATTAGTACATGTCACATAAGGAATCAAACCTTATATCACAAGGACATAGAAATTAAAGAATCAATACAATTATAAATGGGGGGAAAAGGTAGGAAAGCTAATGATTTTGAACTATTATATTACAGTACTGGGAATGCATCCCATATAGCCTGCAACAGGGTCTCACTGTGCAATCCAGGTTGATCTAGGAGTAACAGTCATCCTCTACTCTCAGCCTTCTGAGTGCTGGGGTGACAAGCATGCACCACCATTTAATTACACATAGATTATAGATTAAAGGACAATAAATAGACACTAGGGAGAGACACAAATACAGCCAAAATTCCTTTGAAAATGTAAGAAAAGAAAAGAAAAAATGGATAAGCTTTCCTAACCATGCTATTAGAGCACTAGATCCAAATTCACAACTTCAGCTGGCATCTATTTTTTTTTGTTTTCAATTATTTAAAGAGTACAAATTATAACAAAAAAATTACAAGTCATACAGATTTTCACTTAACAAAGTAATATGAACTTCACAGTGTTGTAATATATAGTGTTGTCTTCAAACAAGTTGGCACAATATCATGAGTATATGCATGTAATATTGGAAGGAGAAAGACAAAAATGAAAGAAATCTGTAAGAAATAAAGAAGAAAAAAGGATAAACAATTGAAGAAGAGATGAAACAATTTAAAACATTAGCTGATTCTTTCTGTAGACCAATAAAAATGCACAGTACAGTTGTCCAAAGCATGCTGCTTACATACATAGATACATCTCTTTCCCCTACTCCCTCTCCTGTCCTTCTCAACTCAGTAACTCTTTCTTTTCAAATAGGTTCATTCCCTGTTGATTGTACCCTGCTAATTCCATTTCACTCAGGTTTTCACACTAAGGAGACAATACGATATTTGCAAATGTGGGTCTAATTTATTTCACTTAAGAGTATGTTTTCTAGTTGCATCCAATTACTAACAAAAGACTCAAACGTGTCCTGTTTTATAACTGAATAATGCTCTAACGTGTAAAAATACCACCTCTTCTTTATCCATTCTTTAGCTGATGGCTTCTGGGTTGTTCCCAGGATTTAGCTATAACAAATTGAGCTTTCATAAACCTGGATGTGCATATATCACCGTGGTACGAGGTTTTTAGTTTTGGAAAAGTACTGAGGAGGGGAACTGGCTTGAATGGGATCTCTAATCCTAGTATTTTAAGGAATTTCCATACTGATTCTATAGTGGGTATACCGGTCTGCACTCCACCAACAGTGTGGAAGTGTTCCTTTTTCTTCATATCTTCTCTAGCTTTTGTTATTGGCTAACTTCTTGATGTTAGTTATTCTTTCTGGGTTGAAATGTAATGTCAGTGTTAATTTGAATTTCTCAAATGGTGAATGATGTTGAACATTTTTTTATGCATTTTTTCCATTTGTTTTTCTTTCTCTTAGAAGTATATATGTCATTTCACATGCCCATTTTTGAATTGGGTCTTTGAATTTGGAGGGCTTGATTTTTTTTTAATTGTTTGTATTTCTAGACAGGAGACCATTGTGTAAGTGACAGTTGGCTATAATTTTTGTCCCACTGAGTGTTTTCTTTTTGGTCTGTTGGAGATTTTCCTTTTATCTCCATTTTATGTATTTGGTATATGTATTATGCATTTTTTTTCAATTTATGCATTGTTTTCTATTTTATGTACTTTCCATTTTATGTGTTTGGTTCAGAGTCTCACTGCACTGCTCAGACTCATTCCTGCTTTCAGCCTCCTCAGCAAGTGGGATTACAGCTGTGCACCACCACTACCAGACTTGGGCCCCAGCAGAACATGCGGGACTGAAGATCGAAGCCCAGTCCCTCCACTTGCTAAAGCAAGCTCTTAGTACCCTGAGGTATCTCACTGACCTGGAGTGAGTAAACTCTTCAAAAATGTGAGATCCCAGTTGTTGACTATTTGAAGTATTGTTTTTTTTTTCTTCTTTTGTTTCATTTTGTCATTGCAGTACCAGAGACTGAACTCAGGACCTTGCACTTTCCAGACAAGCACTGAGCTATCTTCTCGGCCCTGAAGTATTGTTTATTGGTCATGAATTCTGTATCTACCCCTGTGTTTAAGATTTCTATCTACATTTTTTCTCCAGAAAATTTAGTGTTTCTGTTTTAATACTTAAATATTTGATCCACTTTTACTGAAGCTTTGTGTGTTGTGATTGGCATGGGTTTAGTTTTATCCATCTATTAAAGAGGCTGATTTTCTTCTAGTGAGCCTGTTTGACCCCTTTATCAAAGATAAGGTGGCGAGTGTGTTGGTAGTTGTGTCTGAAACTGCCAATCTGTTCCACTGATCCTCAGGTTTATCTCTATGCCAGTACCATGCTGACTTTTATCACACTAGCATTATAGCATAATTTCAGGTCAAGCATTGTGATATCTCCTGCATTTCCTTCATTTCCCAGAACAGCTTTTGATATTCAGGTCTCTTCTGGTTGAAAATGAATTTGGGGAAAGTTTCTCAAGCTCTGTGAGGTATACTTCTGATATTTTAATCAGGATTGCATTGAATCTGTATAGCAATTTTGGGAATATGACCATTTTCATAATATTGGTTCTTCCTATCCAGGACCATGAAACATTTTTCCACTTTCTCAATCTTCTTTAATCTCTTTTAACTGTAAATTTTTTATGCCCTTTGTGACATTGATTCCTAAGCATTTCATGTTTTTGGATGTTATTGTTAAAAGTGTGGCATTTAATTGAATAAAAACGTTAGAAAATATTGCATTAGAAATTCCATAGAATATTATAAAACAACTCTAATTTCTTTACATGCTGTAGAAACATAATCATAAATACAAATCAAAAAACATTCTATGAAAATTGCAGAAGATAGCATAGAAATTGTACATGGTCTTGCATTTTGTTATAAATATTTAAATACAATCATCATCAATATCCAAAAGAAAAAATGATACATGTAATTATTATGAACTTTAAAAATCATTCTCAGTGAAAGCCATGCAAATATAATTAAACAATAAAAATCAAATCACAGATTTGGAGAAGAAATTCTCAAAATACATGTATTATGAAATACCTGTGTCTGAAATGCGCACTAAAATGCATAAAACTCATCAATTAGAAAAGAAAGAAAAAGCAATCAAAATGACAAATCTCTTAACATATGCTTTGTTAAGAATATATTTTTCAAAAACAAACATATGCAAAAAGTTTACCAACATTTGTCTTGTAAGGAGTCACTCTTTAAAACAACACATTATCAAGTTATTGGACAGTATCTAAAATTAAAAATAAAACAGAATGAAAATGAATAATACATACTTACAATATTAAATAATAGGAAATTTCATCAGGTTTTCTCAGTGAATAGTTATAAAACAATTTTAGGAAAGAACCTGGAATTGTTTTACAAAATAATGTGTAAGCTATCCACAAATGTCAATAGACATTTACCATGTTACAATATTGTCAATGATGCTATTTTTAACTGCTACTTGCTACTTTTGAATATAATTTTCAACATATTCTCAACCTATTTTTAATTTTATTTTCTATTGCGTGATACTTTGTTATCATCACATAGACTAGAAATAATTTTATTATATAAATGATAAACATATGAATGTGCAACTAAAGTTTATACATACACTTTATACTTTGTGTAATGTTTTAAATTTGAATCCTATAATTAGCTTATATCATAGGATGTCCAACTTGTGTATTATAAAATTTAAAGGATGATACATAATTGCCTTACTGCTGTATTAGTAAGAACTGAGATATTCAAAGTTGATGGATTGTCTAGATATCTATATAAAAATGTGATTCATAAATTTTAAGGAAAAACTTTTAGAAGTATCTGTCATATCTACTTCCTTCTAGTGTTACTCTAATTATAATTATTTGACAGGAAGGTATTGTATCATATGATTCATGTCACCATAATCAATGTTAATTTCCTTTTTCATGCTCTTATTTTGGATAGTTCTGATTGAAGTGGCATGATTATTCCCACAGCAGACTGAATTTTCTGAATATGAGTCTTTATTGCAGGCAACCAAATGTGAGACCCATGCAAATCGAAATGAAATCACACTTGGACCACGTATTTGTACCCCTTTTGCTTATACACTTTCCACAGCTGCGAGAGCAACTGGGATGGGATGCCGTGTATTGTGGTAGGTATGGGTTTAATTTTAGGGTAAAACTAAAACTAAATATAGTTTTAGCCTAAAACTACATTGTAGTGTTTCACAGGCTGTTACTAGAATAGGTTATGGCCCCGGTATGGGATTGTATGTCAACACACGGTTGGACTATACTTCCCGCTTTTTTCCTTGTCTCTTTCAAGTTTGTGAAGTTTTAAGAAGGCTGGGGAAGGAGTGAAGAATTGGAGCAATTTAGGCAGGGTCATATGGGGTGACCCAGCCCAAGTGTAGTTGATTCTGCATCAGTTTCTCCTATTCCTACAGTGAGCTGAATAGTAAACAAGAGTTTCTTTGGCTTTGGACAAGATTAACTCTACAAGGGCTCCCATTCTCAACATGATGAAAAAGGTAGTAATATAAGTTAGAATACACTATTTAAACTAATTCAGATGAAAAATGATAGTGTTGTAAAACTATATGTTTCCTTTTTAAAATAACACCACTGAAAGAAAATAATGCCTAGAAGCAAGAAAAAATTCCACATGATCTTGGAGCAGTCTTTAGTGTATTAAAAGTAATAACACATATGACTCCTTTGATAAAATTGTTCAATTAACATTGATCCAGAACAACTGGATGAAGGGTAATAAGCCATGTTTAATAAAGGGAAAATGTGCTTACGTAGAAACAAAGAACTACAGGAAATAAAAATCATAATAAAATTAGTTTGTTTACCTTTGCTACTCATGCCTGACATTTTCTTCATGTAAATTTTATGTACCTCTCAACTCAGAGTGGCTGAGAAAAACACTGTATAATCATTAACATTATATAACTAAAAATGACTATTTTTCCATTTCATAAGATAAAAACAGCACAGCAAAGAATGTACCTGTAAATATTGAATAGAAATCTGAATGGTAAAAAGTTATAATTTAGGCCAAAGGTAGCTTGACTTCAAGAATGAATTAATGAATTTATTTTTTTTAATGTTTTTAGTGCAGGGTCTACGGGTCTCACTAGCCATACTGGACTCATAGTGATTCTCCTGTTTTCGGCCTTCCAAGTGCTGGGATTACAGGTCCACCTCCACCACTCCCAGTTTCAGTCGCTGTCTCAGCGTTCCATGAAAACTGTCCAGCACAGTCTGCAGTGGATCAAACCCCAGTCCCTGAGCCTGCTTGCAGGCAGTTTAGTCTACTGAGCCATTTGGCCAGCCTTTCCCATTAACATTTTAATAATCTTTAAAAAATTAAAACTTAGAGGAACAGACTGATGCATATAAAATGTTGAAATATCACCCTTTATTCTTAGTCTATTTATGTCTCAATATGAATAGAGTTTGAAGTTTGTACAGGTTTTCGAGCATCTGTAGAGATTATCATGTCGTTTTTTACCCTAATTCTGTTTATAGGATGTAAGTGTATGCACAATGATCTTTGTATTCCCAAAATGAAGCCAGCTTGATTATGGGGTATACTTTTGTAATACATTGTTGAATTCTGTTGGTAAGTAGTACCACTGCATTCCACACTAGGTCCATCCCCGTGCACGCTGTGACCAGGTGGACGTTGGTGGCACAGCCTATAATCCCAGCACTGAGGAGACTCAAAACAAGAGGATCTTTATGAGTCTGAGCTGCATAGTGAAGCTCTGTATTATTAGGGCTGTGATATAGGCCAGCAGCATAAGGGCCTGCTTAGCAAGCTCAAGGTCTCATGTTCAATCGCTAGTATCACAAATAAATAAATAAATAAATAAATAAATAAAATGTTCACTTCACATATTTCACAGATTATGATAAAGTACATGAAATTATAATTAAGATTATAATCAATTATATTATAATAATATAATTAAGCATTACAATTAAGATATGAGAGCAGAAGTTTAAGAATTTACAGTTTGATTTCTTTAAGGGATAAATGGAATAGTTATCTAGGTTACTGATTTTAAGAATTTAAAAGCCTCTTAGTGTCACTTTGGTAAGTGTTTATAAGTCCATATCTTTGAGCCAAATATTTAATAATAATAATAATAATAACAATAATAATAAAAATGTTAAGTACTTCTAAAACAACTTCATTCTCTATGTAACATCAAAAAATGTGGGACAAAAATGCAGAAGATAAGAATGAATATTTAAAGGAAAATTGAGGTGAGTAAAAATATAACATAGTCAGAAAATGAATAAAGCTTGAGAGAATTATTATTATTTCACTTCAGAATTAATTTGCTTTATCAATGATGTCTTATAAATGTTTCAAAATGGGTTTTTCTCATCTTTCAAAAACAACCATAACTCCTCAAAGACTGAAATTAAATTAAAAATTGATTAAAGTCATACTGTAAGAGTCAGTTTTTGCACAGCTGGGCACAGTAAAAACACATCTAAATTTAAAGCACAACAGGTTTTATTTGACTCACCTTTTAAGGGGATTCAGTCTGTGGTCTGCTGGCTCCAGGAAGAAATGTGACAACAGGACAGTGTAGCAGCACAAATATGCTTCTTTCTTGGTGGATCGTTATGTTTCAAAAAAAATGCACATGCATCAAACTACATAACTGATGAAATACCAAAGCAATGATTTTATTTATTTTAGTGATTTCTGTGACCATAACTAGAATGATAATTTTGGAAACTAGCTAGTGTTCCCAGCAGGTTCTCATGACTATTGCATGAAGTACTAACAATATAATTTTATGAGAGTTCACAGGTTGTTTGGAAATCCCTGACAACTTGATACATCTTTATATTAGAATTACATCTCAGCTGGTGTTACAGTCAGCTGCTTCATAAGACGAACCTGGAACTTCTTGTGGGACAGTAGATTTCTATATCATTTTCCATTTACAAAGCCACCATTTAAAGTCGTTATTGCTCCTGTCATTTCCCTTATAGTTCCTTCATATGGGTCCAAGGTGCCTTTGACACAAAGCATGGATGAAATTGATAGGTCATTTAAGATGATCATCATCTTAATGTTACTGTTAGAAATTATTAAACACTTGCCAGAAAATTTTAAAAATATGCTCATTTGTCTAAATATAAATAATGAAAAAAATAGGGAATATACAGAGAATATATTTAATTTGAAAATAATTCATAGGAAACTACTTAACATTCAATCATTTCACTTAATAGTGTCTTGTTTCTTTTTTTGTAAAATTTATTAGCTGGATTAGGTGGCACTAAATTCAAAACTATAGTGCAGGATCTCCTACAAGAATACCATCTTTATATTCAAGATTTTTCTTTTATAAGACAAGGGCTAAGTAAATGAAAAATAAGTTCTGAATGTCAACTCCCATATTATTAATGCTAGGTGTTTTCTGATTATTATTGTACTTTTGATTACTTTTATCACTTATTAGCATAAATTTTATAACAACTAAAGGCAGTATATTACTATTATAACATATTTCCAGCAGCACAGCTCCTGCCTGGCAGTGGTAAAGTCTTGAGTTCAATTCCTGGTACCTCCATTCCCCTTAAGAAACCTCAAGAAAATTAAGACAGAAATATATCATACAAGTACTCCAGTGCTACATTATGAATAATCTAAGATTCACAATCAAGACTTATCCATGTTTTTGTCTTTCAACTATAATACCTAATGACACCACATTCCAGATATATTACTGCATAAAGTTATGTTATTCTTACAATGTTTTGAAATGATTATTTTCTATTTTTTGTTTCACAGACAAAGCAAATGAGACCTAAAAAAGATTTAATGACATGGTAAATTGAACACAAATATTACATTACACAGCAAGACTCCAACCAACTTGATTGAAATGGTCTATATTGTGAAACTCCAGTGAAGAGAATCATTCACTCCAAAAACTACAGTAATTATAACACCTGAAATAGGAATATTGAAATGATTATTAAAGCCATTAAGTCCCAATTTTATTTAATTCTCTGACCTCATAAAGCTTTTCCTAGAACAATAATCAAGTTTACTTTGTGGTTAAATTTTTCTCAGTTTTCAAAATCATCAGGCAGATGTGATAACTACTAGAAATGGTAACAAAAAGAGGCAGAAGAATGGACTGGATAATCAAAAAATGAAAAACACAAAATGATAAGAACTTGGAACATTGGAACCGGGAGTGTAATCCCGTGATCGATGGTAAATCGAGACCACACAGCAGATACAAAAGCAAGAACAAGGCCAGCCAAAACTCCATGACAAGGCCCTGTCTGAAAAAAATTTAGAAAAAAGAAAAGACAAAGAATTTATCCTACATAAACTGTGAACTCCCTAAACTTAAATGTAAATTTTGTCCTTTTAATAGAGACAGTCCAAAAATTATTTAAATATTTAGATCTTAGAGGAATTTTTACCTCTTGATAGAATATAGAATATAACATATGCTAGGTGTTTTCTGATTATTAATGTACTTTGGAATTACATCCTTCAAAAACAACCATAACTCTTCAAAGTTTGAAGTTAAATTAAAAACTGATTAAAGTCACATTGTAGAAGTTGGCTTTCCCACAGCTGAGCACAGTAACAAACATCTAAATTTAAAGAATAAGGGGTTTTATTTGACTCACATTTTAGGGGGATTTGATTTCTGATTTTAGAGATACTATATTAACCATGGACATTTACAATTATTTATACTTTTACTTTTTATCTACCAATCACACATAATTTAAAATTAATAATTGAGATCATTTATTCTAGAGAAGCACAAATGAACAATATCAGTGTGTAAATTTTACTGTCTGATCAATGATAGAGATAACGTTTGAACCTAAACTAATAAAGGGCTTTAAAGAGCTATAGATTTTTATGGGCATTCAACGCTAAAATCTATCACAGGGATTTATCTGGTTATGAAAAGCATTGTTAAATTATTTCTCATTTTGGATGTTTCCAGCAAACTTACTGTTAACATAGCAAAAACTTGCAAAAGAAATTTAAATGTTTTCAACAAT
>PVKA01049344.1:0-13296 GCA_004027165.1 Ctenomys sociabilis | reverse complement strand
AGATGACTTAATGGGTAGATGGTTTCTTTGGGGAGAATATGGAGAATTTGAAATGAAAATGTAGAGTGGTAATGATTGTATAGCTTTATAAATAAACTAAAAAACCAGGGCTGGCCAAATAGCTCAGCAGATTAAAGTGCCTGTAAGCAGGCACAGGGGTCTGTGGTGCCAGCCCCGCCCCCGGAGCACACTGAGAAGGCAATTGAGACTGGGCGTGGTAGTGCATGCCTGTAATCCCAGTTCTTGGGAGGCTGTAATTAGTCAGTCACTAGGAGTCCAATCTAGTAGTGAGACCCTGAACCCCCTGTAGACCCTTCCCCAAAATAAAATTAAAAAATAAAGTATAAAAACCACTGCACTCTTCACTTTTATGTGAATTATATTACACCTTAAATATTAATTCCATACTTACTAAAATCTACCTTAGTTTTCATAGAGAAAGTAAGTTCAGGTTTCTTGCATTTCCAAAGTCTGATGTGCTATTTCAGTCGGAATTCTTACTCTGTATTTCTTTAACATAACCACTACTTATTACCTCATTTGTGGCTTTGAAATACATTTTTGGGTCTGAGAAATGGAAATGACATTTCATATTGAGAAAGAATGACATTATATTGATTTCACTTCTCATGAATAAGCAACACAGAAGAATTCTTCCCTTGTAAAGAATACAGAAACAATTTAGCCCTGGACCTTCTCATTATAAAGAGAAGCAAGGAAATGGAAAATAAAATCTCAAGCTTTCTTTTTCAATAAAATGATAGAGAGAAATCAGAAAACTTCAAATTGTCTATAATTATTGCCAAAAATAGAGCAGGAATTGATGACTAGGGATATAAAGAAGATCTATGCCAGGCAGGAAAGGGGCAGGAAAGAAATCGGCAGGAAGGGGCTGGGGAGATGGCTTGGTGGTCTACGAGCATCCCTGGCAGACACAAGAACTCTAGTTCTGAACCACATGCCTTGCAGCCTCCCCTGGGTGCACTGAGCCAGCCACCAAAACTGGTGACACACACCAGCAATCCCAGCTCTGGGGAGGCTCACAGGAGGAGGACTGTGAGTCTGAGCTATGTAGTAAGACCCTGTACCAAACAAATAAATAAAATATTTTTAAATAGAAAGAAACAATAAATATAGGCAATAAATATAAAGATCTGTGGAGAAACTGAAGCAGTCTTAGAAGCCCAGGGCTTTATCTTTTGTTGATTGCAGTCTTGGTGAACACAAAGCTGCTAAGAAAAGGGGATATGCCACCAACAGAGATGTAGCACTGTCTTCAGTGTTTGAGCTGTGAGGCCTAGAAATCTACCCTGTCCTCAAAACCTCCATAAGAATCCCCTGTCAGACATCACAAAAACCTATGTCATTATAAAGTGCAACCAGCAAGAAAGAAAAATGCATAATAATAAGTTGAGCTATAAATGGCTATGGTCCACAACTTCTTCAGATAACTCATTATTGTTGTGGAATGCTAAACTGTGTTGGATTGTGTCATCGAGTTCAGGCACAAATTGGTTGAATGACAGTGGAGTGCCCATCTTTGACAGGTGTAGACAAAGGAAGGGGTATAGAAAGGAAGAATCATGATGTGTGTGCATGCACAGTACAGTTGGGAAAGATAATGCTGTGCTTCTACATAATTCTATGAGAGGCAAGATCTGCACTAATGGTGGTTGGACAGGATATTATGTCAGCCTCTAGTACTATGGACAACCACTAGGAAAATAACAAGGTAGAAAGTATTAATTACTGAATCTTTGCTGTAATTCAGGAATAAAAAATAAGATACGCAAACAGCTACACTCTCTTAATTTACTGATAAGAGACATCTGCTATAATAATGTCTGTAAGTATAATATCATGTATGCACCTTGTACAATACCAAAACCTTATGAAAACAGTTTTCAATGTATTAATTTATCAAATCCATCTTGTTAAGGTGTCTTAAAACTGTCTCATTGATATTTGTACTTCAACAAAATAAAAAATAAATAAATAAAAATAAGATAATTATATAGCTACACTCTCTTAATTCACTGATTAGAAACATCTGCTATAATAATGTCTGTAAGTATAATATCATGTATGCACCTTGTACGATACCAAAACATTACGAAAACAGTTTGAAATGTATTAATTTACCAAATATGTCCTGTTAATTTATCTTTAAACTGTCTCATTGCTATTCGTTCTTCAATTAAAAAATAAATAAATGTTAAAAAAAAAAAAAGAGTGTACACAGAGGAAACTCACACAGTGAAACCAGAAGTCACAAATGGCCAGGTTTTTAAACTCTTACATATAAGCACAGAAATCATGACATAATGGTAGTACATCCACATATAGACATTAAAAAAGTCTGTTAAAAGGATGAGATCCTCAGATAGGGCCACAAAACAATTCAATTCTATACTGTATGCAAAAGACGTGATTACAACTAAACAATTTTAATAGTTTCAAATAAAAGAAAAACACATTTTTTAAAAAGTGTTTGAGATGCAGCATAAGATTATTTATTTGGGTTTGTTCTGTTTTCTTGATGTGAGAATTTATTGCCATAAATTTCCCTCTTAAGACAGATTTCATTTCACTCCACAGATTCTGGTAAGTTGTACCTGCATTTGCATTTGATTATAAATATTGTTTAATTTCTTCTTTAATTTCATCTGTGACCCATTGATTGCTCAGCAGAGTATTATTAATTTCCATGTTTCTATTACCATTTTGTATTCTTTAATAAATAAAAACTAGTGTTTCAGCAGGGGAAAAATCAACAGAGTAAAATAACAATCCACATCATGAGGAAAATCTTCACCAGATACCCTTCAGATAGAGAGCTGATATTTAGAGTATATAAAAACTAAAAAAATTAACACCCCCCCAACAAACAACCCAGTCAAAACATGGACAAATGAACTGAGTACATGTGTTTAGGTCCTGGGGGATTTGCCGTACTGATTTCCATAGCAGCTGCACTAGTTTACACTCCCAGCAGCAATGCAGAAGTGATCGTTTTCCCTACACCCTCACGAGCTTCTGTTGCTTTCTTGTGCGTGTCCCTGGTGTTACCCATCTGACAAGAGCAAGAGAAAACCTCAGGGTTGTTTCAATTTGCACTTCCCTAATAGTGAAAGATGATAATTTCTTTTTCATACTTTTGTGTCATTTCTATTTCTTTTCAGAAGCGCCTACTCATTTCATTTCCCCACTCTTAATAGGGTTGTTTTTCAAGAGCTAATCTTTTGAGTTCTATATATCCTAGATATAAGTCCTTGACCAGAAAAATATCTGGCAAATGTGTTTTCTGCTTCTATGGGTTATTTCTTCCTTCTGTTTTGTTTTCCTTTGCTATGGAGAAGCATCCAGATCATGATGATGAACCTTTTAGAGACTAGCATCCAAACTGCAACCCAAAACCCACTTATTAATATCCATCTCTGACAAAACTAAACAAGAAAAGGGGATACAAATGAAGGGCCATTTTGTATCTGTATATACAAAATAGAATAGATACACAGCTACTTTCACTTAATTCACTGCGAAGAAAGATTTGTACTAATACTGTTGGAACAGGATATCATGTCTGCATCTTGTACTATGAATAACAACAACATGCAGTGTATTAATTATTGTAACTGTCCTACTAACCTGTTTTGAAACTGTTTTGAAATTGCTATTTGTTTCTCAATAAAATTAATTTAAAAAACCACTTGTTTATCACAAAGTGCCAACATTGCAATTAAACCTGAGTACTGAGGTTTTGATTTAACAATAACAACTCATACATTAACGTTTTCTATCTTAAAAGAAAAACAACACACATGCTGTTAGTTCCCTTAGCTCCCCACCACTGATCTAGATGGCAGACAATAGGCAGGTGTGCAAGTAATACAAACATATGTATGTACATACATATATCGACAGACAGACAGTGAGGTAAGCAACTCCTGACATCAGGAAGTTTTCATAATTAAATTCCTCTTCATAAGTAACATTTAAAAAATACCTAGCACTGATACCTCATGGTGAAGTACTTTAATAGACAACCAAAGTTATTTATTTTGTCACCATAAAGAAAAAGAAAAAATTTTAAGATAATGTTTTAAACTTTAACATAAACTTCCTGAAGAGAATCCGTGGTTCTACATAAATGTCTCTTTTTCAAATATCAACAGTTAAAACATGTGGATTAAAAACATTTTTTTAAACTTACAAAATTAACTCCTGCTCATGAGGAAAACATTTTTGCTCTCTGTTGAAAGGAGCAATTAATGCTTAATTTTTTTTTGCTTTTTAATTTTTATAACTTTTTGACCAATTTTTCATTCTTATATCTGATAATCTGAACAACTAATTTGAAAACAACTAAATGTAATGTATTATAACAACCATTGTTGAATTTCTATTGTTGTGTTTAGAGAAATTCTGTATTGTTTCTAATGGGTTTTCTTTTTTACTACTTTTTATTCTCTTTAAAAAAATTAAAAAGTGGGCCTGATGAGATCGCTCAGAGGGCTACGCATCTGCTTAGACAAGTGTAGGTGCCAGGGTTCAGTCCCAGTACCATATGCGGTGCTGGCCCTGCTCAGCACTGGGCCAGTGACTGAGACCGGCTTGGTGGCATGCACCTGTCATCCCAGCGCTGGGAAGGGGATCCTCCTGATACATAGTGATATAGGTGGATCACTATGAGACCCTGTATCAAATACATTAAAAAAAAAATTAAAAAGTAAATTCTTGTTTTTCAATACCTTAATGAGAGATGATAGATGTAGAGATAGATACATAAAAGCATAGAAAGAAACATAGATGCATAGAGATAGTAAAGATATTTTTTAAAAGATGTACCTTTGCTACTCATGTTTATTTTTCCGCAGCTATAGTTTTGGGTTTTTTTTTTTTTTTTTTTTTTTAAATCAAGTCAACGACTATAAAGCTCTAGGCCCTGGGAGTGAAATCAATAATCAAGAAAGGAAAGCCTTACCCTCCTGTGGAGCTTTCCCATCTGCCTCTCAGCATGTCAAGATATGCACTAGTGACTCATCCCTCTTAGTGAGGCGAGCTGGAGGCCTCACCAGCAGTGCCATGGAGACCTTGTTTATGGAAGGCAGTGCTCAAGCATCACAGCCAGGAATGATATATCTCACTGGGCTTCCAAGCCGGCTCTAAAGTAAGCCACCCAGGAGAACCAAGCAGGGAAGAAACCAAGACAGAGAGCCATGAGAGGTGAATCTTCAGGCGTGAAAGGAAAGACCCCTTGGCCACCTAGTTCATCTCCCGTGCTGGGGAGTTAGAGAGCAGAGAGTACTGAGCCGTGCTTTTGGGAGACAGGCGACCCAAGGGACATGAAGTGTTCTTAGTCATGCTTCTATTCTTGGGTCTTCTGCTCCAATAATGTGCTGAAACTTCCCTGGACTCCCTCACTCCCTCAGAGTTACTCTCAAAAGCTGTCAAAAGAGATGCTCCAAGGCGGATGACAGTCTGTAGGAAGCTCCTAGTCCTCCACCTCACTGACACCCCACTATCTTTTAGAATTGCTTCACTCAGGCTCGCTTCTGCCCCCCCCCCCAGTTACTAAAGTCAGTGAGAGCTCAGGACGTCACTCGCCAGAACACTGCTGCACCTACACTGCTGCTCCTGCTTTGTGGGGTTCCTCACTGGGTGGGGAGCACTTAACCTTAATTACTCGCTTTCCTCTGGACAGCATGTATGGGCTGGCTCCTCTTCACCACCTTGCCCCTTACGGGCTGATATCCTGAGAAGTCATCCTTGCTTATTTGCTCATATTTCTCCAGGGCTCTCACCTACTCCAGTGACTGCAACTGTCTACATGGTGGGGTTTCCCAGTTTATATCTGCACATTCCCCTCATGACTGTTTTTATTTCCTAATGAGACACAAAAGAATGGTGGTGGTTAAGGGTATAGACCATGGAGACCCTGCACAGTTTAGGGAAAATCTCTAAGCTCACTCTGAACTTCAGTGGTCCCATCTATAAAATGGGGGAGGGGCAGTAATGATATCACTACTTCAAAGGATTGTTTAGATTAAGTGAATTGATGTGTGTACAATACCTTATGCAGTACCTGAAACATAACGCTTATTATATATTTTCTGTTATTTTACTAATTATTGCTTTCTATAATTTTATATAATCATACTTATAAAATCCCTGTCGGATATATTCTCTTCTGTACATCTCTAGTACCAATACTTTATTCAGTTATAGCTGTCCACATTTCCAACTATCAGACTGTATTTACAAGGAACCTCTCTAATTTTATTTCTGTCCTTTCTACCCTTGGTCCCTGTATCCACCAAAATAGAAAGTAAGATACAAGGGTTGGCCAGATAGCTCAGCAGCTTAAAGCATCTCTTAGGTAGCGTGCAGGGACTTCAGTCTGATTCCCAGTGTGCTGTGCTGGCCTTACCCCCAGGGCACAGCAATTGAAACTGCGCATGGTGGTGCATGCCTGTAATCCCAGCACTTTGGGAGGCTGAAAACAACAGGATCGCTGCGAGTCTGACTTATGTAGTGAGACTGGTTTAGTCCACTGATTGTATTAGCACAGTTCTTAGTGTGGCAGAATTGATTTACTGAACACAGAAGCCCCACCCTGGGTGTGGGTGCAGTAACCATTGGACTTATAGGTTGGGTGGAATACAAGAGGCAAGAGGCAAGGGAAGGCTCACTCCTGCCTGTCTGCTGCCTGCCACATCAGAAACTTTTTCTCTTCATGTGCCTTTGCCATGTTGCCCTGCAGCACAACCAGCTTACTATGGACTGAATCCTCTACAAACTGTAAGCCAAAATAAGCTTTTCCTCCTTGAACTTGTGGATGTTGGGTGTTTTTTTTCCAACAACAAGAAAGCAAATTTCCACATACGAATTTGGGGGCATCACCACTTAAGCCATACTAATATACTACTATCTCATGAAATATCTTCTTCTTTTGATTTCTTAAATTAGCAATAGAAAAACTTTTACTTCACACATTATTCAAAAACAAGCAGCAGACAGCCCCTAGAATAAAAATAACACCCTATATCAGACATTTGGACATCTTTCTGATGAGAGAGTAATGAAAGCTAATTTACCCACAGTTAGTAGTTTTCTCAATTAGAATAAATTTCAGGTTATATTACAGGTAACACTCTTGATAGCTCCTGGGAGCACTGCCAGAGGACATTGGAAGGTACAATTCCAATGTATCTCATTGTCCACGCTAACTCTAGGGCCACCAAAATGATGCTTTTGGAGACCTCAGACCACATCACATGCCTTCAGGTGCTTCTCATTGGACCCAAAAGGGATTTACATTTTGAATTGTATTATCAATATGCACCTGCAAAACCACTGTACCTTCACCAGGATATATAATTTCTTAGGCAGTGTATGGACTGTTTGGTTTGGAATGAGATGCAGATCAAAACTGCTATGCTCAGAATGTTGGAAATGCTCTTCCAGAATTCAGCCATTGAAACATAATCACCACAGCAATGGTGGTGGCTGGCAAAGCCTCTGGTAAGTTGTTAGGCCCAAAGGCAGAGCTCTCATAAATGGAGTTAGTGCCCTCACACAAGAGGGGCCACATGGAAGGGACACAGGAAACAGGTGCCATTTGTTATCCAAGAAGCAGGTCCTTGTGCGCCTCCAAATCTCCTACACCTTGATCCTGAGCTTCTCAACTTCTGGAGCAAAGAAATAAATGTATGTTGTTTAAACACTACCCAAGAGCCTGGGAGATGGCTCAGTGGAATAAACATTTCCCTGACAAGCACAAGGGCCTGAGTTCAATCCCTGGTTCCAAAAAAAAAAAAAAAAAACACTACCCATAATTGCATAAAATCATGCAATTTTTATTATTGGAGTCTAAACAAAGTAAGGTAGGATTTTACTTCCAGCTCACTTTATAACTGTGTGACTTAGAGGCAACTTGTCAAATCCTTTATGCTTAATTGTCACTCATAAAAGGAGTGAAATGATAGGGACATTTTCAGTCACTGAACAATGAGAGGAGGCCCCATATTGGAAGCACGTTTGGCCACACATGGTTCCTTCTCCTCATTCCATTTCAAAAACTATCAAGACTCCCTTGTTTTGAGAGAAACCCAACATGTAATTAAGGAGCAAAGTAAAAGTTAGATAAAAAGAAGTAGGGTGATCTTTTTCAAGTGGGAAGGGGAACAAACAAAGGGAAATGGAATAGGAGGAAGATTTTTAAAATAGAAAAAAGAAAAGAAGGTCAATAGTGCTTTTTTCAAATAGGAAGGGAACCAAGAGGGGAAAGGAGCAGGCAGGGAGAGGAGAGGGAGGGAACACAAAAAGAATTAAGATGTGCTGTGTCCATGGGCTAACTCTTCACAACAAAAATAAATCTAATCATTATGTACTGCAAACATAGGTTAGGAAAAAGAAAAGAAACCTCACCTGTTACTCCAAAGTGAAATCCTATCTGCTATGTCTCCTTTCGCCTGCCATCAATTTAATGTATGAGGAACTGCAGTGTTTCTAAAATGTGTATTATATTTTAGCATAAATTATCACATATACCTACCTTTAAAATGCTATTTGGCAATGAAACTCAGTATCATTTTCAGATACACATTGCAGACACCTATATTTTAATTTTTTTTCACAAAACCATCTAGGCATTAGATGCAAATGTATAAAGTGTCAAGAGTTGCAGAAACATGGGTATTTTCACTTTGAAACATATTCTCTAAATTTGGCAAAAGCATGTTTCTCGGTTTTTGTATTTCCACGTACAATTCTTTTTTTTTTAAGTGAAAGCAAATGTTTTATTTAAATCAGTTGTTAAATCACAGTTTATCCAAATGAACATAATGCAACATTATTCTTAAAAGAAAGGACACAAGTATGACATAGACACCCATTCTTCAAAATGTAAATTGTAGGGGTCCAGAGAGATAGCTCAGTAGAATAAGTGCTTGCCTGACAAGCACTGAGTTCAATCCCTGGTACCACAAAAAAAAAAAAAAAAAAAAATGTAAATCGTTCCATTCTATGGGATATCAAACTAAAATGTTGCTGAGAATGCTCATCACCAGGCTGAAATGAGAAAGCTGATCTTCCAACACCGAGGAGATGTCCATGGGTCTCACAGTTATCAGCGACATCTATCAGGCCAGTGTCCCTGTTAGCTTCAGGCCACTGTTTTGGCCAGCAGCAGCATGTGGAAGCAGACAGTCTGTTCTGTTCAACTAGTGAGCTGGTTGACCCTGTGTGGGTTTAGTAGCCCTCTCTGTTCCTTGATTCCTTCATCAAAAGAGGGGGCTAAGGACAGCGTTATCTCACATGAAGAACTAATGTGAGGACAATACAGTGTGTTTTCCAATTCACTTTCTCCAAGTGGGTCTTAGGCTTAGGTGACTTATTGGAGGAATTGGCCGAGTAAGGCAGATGGAGAGAAAAGCCATCCCTGCCAAGTTGTGTTTAGACTGTTTCACCACTGGGCTACTGCAGCTCAGTCCCACAGAGGGTAGTTTCTAAGGAACCTTACAGAATGACCCTCTAAATCTCCAAAGAAGGATGACCTGCTGAAATGTTTGTCCAGTGACTCCCCCTTCCTGTTTGTCAAGTGACTGTGGCTTGTTCCCTGACTGTACAACCTTACACAGCTTCCAAAAAATTGCAGAGGCAGGAGAGCAGAAACAAGTTCTTGTGAGGGAGATGGTGGCAGGAAGCACAGAGCTTTACATCACAGCTGTCTAAGACTCAGCTGAGCTAGACAATGTGGTGTGGGGCTCACAAACTATGTGGTGCAAAGCACGAAACACTAAGCGTAGGGTACAGATAGAACGTAGTAACTGCTTAATAAATTGTAATTAGTAATAGTATCACAAACAACACTGAAAAGTAAGAAAAGCAAACCTCATTCATCTTTCGGACACTAAGTCTGAATCATATTGAGCTATATTCAAGTACAAAATATAGGCAAGAGTACAAGGAGCAGAAAGGCACAAAAGGACGGGTTCATCAGTATTGCCTAAGGTTCTAGATCTGCAAGATATTGTGGCAGAAATGTGAAGCAAGCAGCCTGGAATGTTGGTCCTGAACAACAATGAGACAATGAGAACTATGAAATGGAGACTTGGGAACCAGGCACGCCTATCTGAAAGTTAGTACTGCCATGTGATCCCAGAAGAAACAAAGACAGTGGAGAACAGACTCGTGCAACAGTAGCCCTTTGGGGACCATGAAGGGAAATGATGCTGGAGACTAAACGCTAGCAATTAACCCTGCCAAGGAAGTAGGAAGCAAACAGGAGAGAGTGGGTGTCATGGAAACCAGGGCAGAGACAAACAGAAGTGTGTCTAGAAGGAGGGAGGGTCAACAGTGTCAAGTACACTGCACAGAACACAAAAACAAATTAGAAATATTCATTACCTACATTTCTAAGCGATGTTAGCTCTTTGTGTAATGTAACTTTGGTTGGAAGCCGTAGAAACACAAGAATGTAATGCATAAACATTAAGGCTTAGGAAAATTTACTAAATTCATCACAACACATTAAACTTTTATTAAACAAGTACCATCTGCCCAAAGTATGATAGAGACTACCTAAAATCATATAAAACTAATAACAAAATCCTTTAGATCTGTTGTATTCTTTGCATCTTTTGGGAGGACAGTACCAGGGATTGAACTCAGGACCTTGTGCTTGCCAGACAGGCACTTATTCTACTGAGCTATCTCCTGGCACTCTTTTGTTTCTTGAATATTGTATTCTATGACATGAACATTTCCTGTTAGGAATCCGGCCACAGACTCCACAAATTGTGTGCATTACTTGGTCAGCAAGAGTCCCTAACCACCTTCTCTACCTGAATGCAAAGCACATCATCTGAACAATGGAAGCAAGGCAGGCCAACCACATTATTAATACATCCACTGGCTCTTCCAAACATGTGCTTAAAATATTATCTTCATTCTAGGATTTGGTAGTCTAGGGAAACAAGAAACTTCACTTGTTTCTTTGTGATCATGACCAACTACTTTTAGTTTTGAGGTTGGCAGGCACTGGCCACTAGATGGAGAGAGATACCCAGTGAGCCCAAGGCAAAGCATGAACTGAATTTTTAGTACCCAGATTTACTCAGCAACTCTCTAGACGAGTTCAGTGGTGAACAAAAGAAGTCTCTATGAACAGTGATGGCAAGTATCCATGTACTTAGGGGTCATCACTCTTTTCTCTGGAATGCATGCTTTCACTTTCTAAAAATGAGTTAGTTCTGCACTCCTCTGGTCAAGATAAACTTCAGAGCTTGAATTAGTGAGTGTTACTGTTGTACTTCTGCTGTGGGCCTCTCATGCGACCTCTGTCCTTTACCTTCTCCAGTCACTGTGCTGTACTCAGAGACCACACTTGCCTTCCAAGCACAAGGGGGCCACATCTCCCTGAGGTGTTGAATTCATGCTGGAGGCCTCTGAAGGAAGAAAGGGATAGAAGGCTCCAAGGCATAGAATTGTTAAGGGTGCAATTTGAGAATCGGAACCAAACAACCCTGCTTTACCTTTCCTAAAACCTGCCTTGATTGGAATCATAATAAATTTTTCATTATCTTTGAACAACTTAGAAATAATATTTTTCCAAAAAAATCTGTCATTTGAGCCACACAACACTTATATTCAAGCAAATTGAAGAAACTAATTGCTTATGAAATGCCTTTTGTGGTAGGCTTTATTTCTCAAATTTTTATTTCAGGCCACAATTTTGTGTTCTTCTTTTTCATCTTTTCCTCTGATTTCACATCTCACCTATTTTAATACACTAATTACTTTCACAAAAGTATAAGCTTCTTTCCTTTCAAATAAGTTACACACTTAATTATTGTTCATTCTTTGTCTAAACAGACATGTTTAAATGTGTGAGTTAAGCCGGGCGTGGTGGCACAGGCCTGTAATCCCAGCACTCGGAGGCTGAGGCAGGAGGATTGTTTTGAGTTCAAGACCAGCCTGAGCTACAAAGTGAGCTTAAGGCTAGCCTGAACTGCATAATGAGACCCTGTCTCAAAAAGACAAAAAAATAAAATAAAATAAATAAATAAATAAATAAATAAATAAATAAATGTGTGAGTTATTTACTGGAAAATGCTTTTCTTTCTTTCAGCTGATCAGTGTTGGCAAGGAGGAAAACTAAATAAATATCATTTTTTTAGAGATGATTATCTGTTTGTCCAAGAATATTGCAGTTTGTGTTAAATATCCTCTTATCTAGATTAGAGAAAAAGAAAAGATAAAAGTATAAAAATGGGTGAAGATGAACAAGATTAGAAAAGGGGAAATAACCCTAAAATATGATAGGTCTATTTCTGTTTCTGTTTCTTTTTCCATAAACCCATTGAGAAAAATAAATGAAGAATAAATGAAAAATATCTGACAGCATTGTGGAGTTGAACCCATATATCCTGTTGATCTCTATCCTGGACTTGTCCCTTATAACCATGGTTCTTGTCAGAGTAGGCACTTCTGCTCCTGTCATCTCCATTCACTGCCTTCCCAAATGCGGAAATTTTGTCAAGATATCAAAAGACCCAGATAACCATTCATTTAAATTACTTAAGAAGTTGCTAAAATGAACTTTGTTGCTGCAAACA
This sequence comes from Ctenomys sociabilis, assembly GCA_004027165.1. NCBI lineage: Eukaryota > Metazoa > Chordata > Mammalia > Rodentia > Ctenomyidae > Ctenomys > Ctenomys sociabilis. The sequence goes on along the minus strand of PVKA01049344.1, from coordinate 676 downwards.
TTTTGAAATCTAATCTTTTATTCAGTTAAATTATTTCAAACCTTTCAGGAACCCTACCCCATGCACATATGCAAACTTCATAAGCCGGAATCATGGGAATTTAGAGCAGAGACCTTGGAGAGATGAATCCTAGCCCCCTCATCAAGTTCAGGAGACTCAGACCTTGAGACTCCTCTTCTCTCCTAATGATCCAGCCTTGTTCCTCCTCCAGCCCTTGTCCCATACCATGACCATCCTGAAATTCCAGTTTTCTCAAGCAATCAACACTCAGTGCTAGTAGGCCAGCCTCAAATTTATAATTTTCACTTTCTTTCCAAGTAAGATGAACTATTTAGTTACAGAGAGACATAAACTGTATTGAGAGACTACACATCTTTGAATTTGAGTCTCTTCCAGCCCACCCTAGAGGACACCAAAAGCTTCTGAATAACTCAAGGACATTAAAGATACTCTGTGTGTATGTGTGTGTGTTACAGCATTCATTACACGTGATTACTTGTAAACTACAAATTTCTGTTTCTTCCTTTTGGTACTGGAGATCAAACTCAGAATCTTGCTTTCTCCAGGCAGGTGCTTATGCTGCTGAGCTATCTCCCTGGCCCTATTTAGAAACTACATAAATGCTTTGATACGTATGTTTTCACATGCCAGAAGATTCAGAAATAGAAGCTCTCTG
>PVKA01049343.1:0-13296 GCA_004027165.1 Ctenomys sociabilis | reverse complement strand
AAAAAAAAAAAAAAAAAAAAAAAAAAAAAAAAAAAAAAAAAAAAAAAAAAAAAAAAAAAAAAAAAAAAAAAAAAAAAAAAAAAAAAAAAAAAAAAAAAAAAAACAAAGCTACTGTGATAAAATCAGCATGGTATTGGCCAAAAAAAAAAAAAAAAAAAAAAGGTAGACCTGGGGATCAGTGGCATTGGTTATAAGATGCAGATGCAACTACAAACACACTCAGCCATCTTATCTTTGACAAAGGGACTGAACACACTTAGTGGAAGAAAGACAGCCTCTTTAACAAGTGGTGCTGAAAAACTGGCTCTCTACATGCCAAAAACTAAAACTAGGCCCAGGTCTATCACTATGCATTAAACTGAAATCAAAATGGATTGAAGATCTAAACATTAAGACAGAAACACTAAATCTCTGGAAGAGAAAGTAGGTGGAAATCCTGAAGACATACTGGTAGGTAAACAGAACATGAACAAAAATCAAACTACACACTTAATACTCGAAAGAATTAACAACTGGGATATCCTCTTATTGAGAAGTTTTTGCACATCAAAAGAAATTGCCAAGAGAATGAAAAGACAACCCACAAAATTGGAAAAAAAACAACAACTAATAAGAACTCAGACAAAGGTCTTCTATCTAGAATTTGTAAAGAACTGAAAAACATTAGGGCCCCAAAATTTAAAGACCCAATCCAAAAATGGGCATCTGAGATGAACATATACTTCTCAGAGGAAAAAATACAAGAAGCAAATAAATGCATGAAAAAATTCTCCACATCACTAGCCACTCATGAAATGTAAATTGAAACAACAGTGAGATGCCATCTCACCCCACAAAGAATCGCTATTATAAAGAAATCAACAAACAACAAATGTTGGAGTAGCTGAGGGGGAAAAATTAATCTTTCTCCACTGCTGGTGGGAATGTGGATGGGTGCAACTATTATGGAAATCAGTGTGGAAACTCTTCAAAAAACTAGGACTGGAAATCCCATCAATTATGCTATCCCCCTTCTAGGAATTTTCACAAAAAAACTGAGAACATCATATCATGGTGTTATATGTGTGCTTATATTTATAGCAGCCCGATTGGTGATAGCCACATCTTGGAAGCAACCAAAATGCTCATCACCTGAGGAATGGATGAAAAAGATGTGGTGTTCTTATACAATGGTGTATTACTCAGCTATAAAGAAAAATAATATCTTGAAGCCTTGGTAGGAAAGTGGATGCAACTTGAAGCTATACTCATAAGTGAAATAAACCAGATACACGTGTAAGTATCATATTGTCTCTCTAGTGTAAGAACTCAAAAGAAATAAAAGTTGAAAGGCATAATAGTTAAGTGGAAAGCTATAACTTAAGGCTTAAACAACAGAGAATGAGAGAGAGAGAGAGAGAGAGAGAGAGAGAGAGAGAGAGAGAGAGAAGAAAAAAGTTAGGAAATATGGCAGGGGTAAAACCATACATTTATATAAACAAGATGCCTAAGGCAATGGTTCTAAGAATCTTCATCAGGATTTTGAAAATAGCAGTTAATGGGTAGAATTCTCATCCTGACTAAAATATATGTTGATATCTGTGAACTAACCAACTACACTGAGGATAGCAATGTGTAATAGTATAACCATAATTGAAATACCTATTGTTTTTTTCTTCTAAATGCGTATGCTTCTAATGTCATATCAATTATTTCTATACTCTCTTTAAAGTAAATGCTTTACTTTAGTAAAGTAAATGCTTCACTGATCCCCAGGTCTACCTTTTTTTTTTTTTTTTTGGCCAATACCATGCTGATTTTATCACAGTAGCTTTGTATTATAATTTCAACTCAGGAATTGTAATGTCATCTCAGCTGCCGACATGCCCTCCAGACTAAGGAAGACCTGGAAACTTTGGGGCCATGTGAGCCACGGCCATGGCCGCATCAGCAAGCACCAGAAGCACCCTAGAAGCCAGGGTAATGCTGGTGGCATGCATCATCACAGGATCAACTTCAACAAATATCACCCAGGTTACTTTGGTAAGGCTGGTATGAGGCATTACCACTTAAAGAGAAACCAGAGCTTCTGCCCAACTGTCAACCTTGATAAATTGTGGACGCTGGTCAGTGAGCAGACACGCATAAATGTTGCCAAAAACAAGACTGGAGCAGCTCCCATCATTGATGTAGTGCGATCGGGCTACTACAAAGTTCTTGGGAAGGGAAAGCTCTGAAAACAGCCTGTCATTGTGAAAGCCAAATTCTTCATCAGAAGAGTTGAGGAGAAAATTAAGGGTGTTGGGGGGGCCTGTGTCCTGGTAGCTTGATGCAACTGGACAGAGGGCTCATTAAAATGCTAACAAAGGGTAAAAAAAAAAAATGCTTGTAAAAAGAAAAGGCAGTAAAAGAAAACAAGAGACAAGAAAAAAAAAAGTCATAGGATTGACTTGCTACAATATTGTATATGGTTTGATTTCTAAATTTCTGTGTATAAATGTATAATTGTTTTTTCACATTATATAGGGATTTAAAGTTTAGAATATCCATGGCTATTGGAAAATAGCAGTAACATGTTATGTCTAAGGCATTTGATATTCAGACAGTGATGTTAAACTCAAGTGCCTTTGTTACAGGGTAGCAATATCATTATGCTTCTCTTCTGGATGTTTAACAACTAAAGTTTGCAGGCCAAAAAGTAAAGAAAAAGAGATGCTACAAGGATAGCCAATATTTTGGGCCTAGTCCTTCAAGGTGAGTGAGGATTCAGGACATAAGAGAACCTGTGCTGTGACATCCTGTATTTCAGTGGTGTCCCAAATTTTCTGATCAAGGAGATTATGGGGCCACAAGGAAAGTGATCAATGATGTATGGTGTGCCTAAGGAGAGTTTCCTAGAGAGAAAAAATTCTCTCAGGCTATCACAGAGAGCAAATTGGTCAAGCACCGTGACTCATCCAGATGGCTGACACTGACAAAAGATCTACAAGGTGCTTTACATGGTTCCAGGGTAAATCCTGAGGGGATTTGACTGACCTTGTCAGATAAAAAACATACATTTTTAGTTATAAAGGCCTTACTTTAACTTGGTCTTAACCATACAACAGAAAAATATAACCACAAGGTATAAAAAAGTAATGCCATATTAATACGTTGAGTTAAAGACTCACGTCAACAGCTTCTGACAATTGCCTGTTCTGCTGATAACTCACTACTATTTTGGACTGTTGGATGATATTGGGTTATTTTGCTGAATTCAAGTACCTACAATATTTGAACTGGCATCAAATATATAAAGGTCCTTTAATGACTTCTTGAAATACAGGTTCTCTAACAGCAATGGAATGCCCACCTCTGACAAAAAAAAAGAAAAAGAAAAAGATGAGACATATAAATAAAGGACCATATTGTAGTGAAAAAAAAAAAATATATATATATATACAAGATAGTTAGATAGATATACAGCTTCTTTCTTTTAGTTCAATTAGAAGAAAGGTTTGTACTAATATTGTTTAGGTAAGATACTATGTCTGTATCCTGTCCTCCGAATGACTACTATGAAGACAACAATATGCAATGTATCAATTATTTTAACTGTCCTACTAACCCATTTTGAAACTGTTTCATTGCTATATTTTTTCTCATTAAAATGAATAAAAATTTTTAAAAATTAAAAGATTCAGAAAAAATACAAAAAAAGCCACATTATTATAAAACTAAAAAAAACATTACTTTTCAACCACAAAGGCCCCTGAGTTGGGAAAGGATGGATCTGTAATCTATTTGCTAATAAGCCAGATGAATGGACTTTGTTCTAGAAGATCAAATGCTGAAGATAGTAAATGATAGCACCCTTAAAAGTATGTTTTAGATAACCTCAAGTCTCTATTTGTTCTGGATTAAAGTCCAGGAGAATATTCTGAGATTGTCACACACACACAAAAAGCCTGCCTCCACTTTCAATATCCCGTCATTGTGAAGAAGTTTTTTTTTTTTTTTTTTTTTTTTTTTTTTTTAAGTGACTGCAACCAAAATAAGGTTATAGAGTAAAATAGGCATAGGCAACATGTTTTGGGTGTCACTGTTTCCATCACCCGAAATTGGAACAGCTACTTGCAAGAAAACAAGAACAAGGTTCCCACTGAACTGTATAATGATTTCCTTACATATTACAACAGAATAATAGTAATAATAATAAATTACACACTAAATGTAATGGGCTTGAATCTTCCCCAACCTACCCATCACTTCCTACCTCCCAACCTACTCCACTGCTATCCATGGAAGAAGTATCTTCCATGAAACCAGTCATTGGTGCCAAAAAGGTTGAAGACTGCTGATATAAAAGTTATATAAATGAATTTTGTGGGCCAAGAATGTAGGTCAAATGCAAAGCACTGCCTGGAAAGCATGAAGTCCTGAGTTCAATACCTATGTATCAAAAAAATTTTTTGTGTGTTTGGACTTGGGTCCTATGCCCAAGATAGCTCATCATGTATGTGACGCTCGTGTTGCTCATGGTCATCCATTACTCAGTACCTGAGGACTCAGTGGGGTTCATTTAAGGGACAGAACGGGAAAGGGTAGAGGTTAATTTTGCACATGATATTTAACTTTTAATACCATCTCTTCAATCCCTCAGGTATTAGAAATAATCCTCTTAAATCCTTCAGTATGTCACAGCAGTTCTGACATCTTAAACTTTTTAAATGTAGGCCACGCCCTGGAGCTGAAATTATAGTCAACAAATCTAGTGAACTGCGAGGACAACTTTCATTTATTTATCTTGATCATTATTTTATTATTAATTTTATTGAGAAACAAATAGCTACGTGACAGTGTCAAAAGCAATGAGTAGGACAGTTTCAATAATTAATACATTGCATATTGTTGTCTTTGTAGTAGTTATGTGTAGTACAAGATGCAGACATGATATCCTGTCCAAACACTGTTAGTACAAATCTTTCTTCTCTTTGAATCCAAGAGAAAGCAGATGTATATCTATCTTAACTATTTTGTATATACAGATGCAAAATGATCCTTCATTTGTGTCCCCTTTTTTTGTTTAGTTTTGTCAGAGATGAGTATTCCATTGCCATTTAGATATTATAAGTGCATGAATTCAGCAAAAATAATCCAATAAGTCCAGTAGTCCATAATAGTAGTAGGTTATCCCAATAACTTACTACTGGCAATGTAGGACAACTTTCAGCAGAATATGTTAACTCAATAAATCCAAAATTCCTGTTAACTACACCTCTATCATTACAATAAGTTCTATTGAAGGTTAGTACTTTATTCTCTTTTATCAAATGAACTTAAGACCCATTCACCCACATATTCACTAGTTCCTGCCAATGTAAGACAGCCGAGGTTCACAATTATTTTGAAGAGTAAGCTGGTTCTTCTTGAAGTGGATTTTGTGCTTATCTCTGGAGAACACTAGATGTGGATCTTTTGGCAACGAGTCTCAGAGGAAGCAGATGTAGAAAACAATGGGCCTCTCCTTGGCAGGCCACTGTTTCAGGTAAAATTACTACAGATTGTTCCAGTAAGAAAATGCTAGTTTTCCCATACAGCTGAGAACAAGCTGAGACAATAATTGAATAATAGTCGACTAGTGTCATATATTAAATCTATAAATGTCAGAAATACATGAAGTTATTTCAATGGTATGTCAGCAATTTATTAATTCTTGCTATTCAAAAAGGTTCCTATTTTTGCTCATTTTGTTTCTTCTTCATGTGCAGATCCCCCCCACCCATGTAAAGCAAATATCAATGTTTATCCATGGTCGAAGTAGGCAAATGTGTCAGTTTTGCTTCCAAAAACGAAAGTTTGTTAACATTTCATTGTTATAGAGCCAAGGGGACCTATAGCGTTATTCTTCAGTTTTCTCTCTTTTACTGTTTCCTCCCCTCCTTTTGTTGGGAGAAGCCAAGCTTGTCTAAATAATATGGGAAAGAAAACAGTGGTGCAGTAAGGTGAGGGAAAATAAAGATATTCAGAGCTGGGCTGAGAATGTTTGAAACTTTCTCAGGATGCAAATGATTTCAGTGTCAAAGGCCAAGATCAATTATGGATTAGGGTCCTATCAGTGTTCCTCAAGCGTCTGAAGTAAATCATGGAATCCCTTATTAATCAGGTTTGGCTACTTCAGAGTGATTCTTAAAAATGTGACTCTTAAGTTTATAGAAGTTCATATGGATCCCTATAATTTGGGATCATAACATTGTTTACATACATCAATTCTAAATTGGGTTTTCTCTTTCTTAGGCTCTTTATACCTGTGACTGTCATTCTCCAAGACATTATTACAGCCACGTGTTGTAACTAAGCTGTCACTTCTCATACAACTTACAGCTCTTTAAAAATTAAAATAATTACTTTTGCAAACAATGTATTAGGTGAGGTAAGCAGGGCAGCTGGTAGCTATTCTGATGAAGCCAGTGCAATGATGCCACGACCTCTGCTTCAGTTCTTTTATAATACCACAATCCAGATGTCAGTAGGCTGGAGTTGGCTGGGAGAATCCCTTCCAAGTTCACTCATTCAGTTGCTGGCAGCATCCAGTTCCGCCCTGACTGTTGGCAGGAGACTTCCCTTACCATAGAGCACTTCAAGATGTGGCGTGTGTCACACAAGCAAGAAGCAAGAGACAGTACTGGCAAGAAAGAAGCCTGATAGTGACAGTGACATGTCTCCACTATTGCCATAGTTTACCTACTAGACACAGTTCCATTTAGTGAGGGTCAGCTGCACTTATGCAGTGGAATGATACTTACAAGGGTATTTACAGGGACAGGAGTATCAGGAGCTAGGGATCTCGGAAGGTCATTTTAAAAGTCTGCCTTCCACAGTGGGCACGGAGAGAAGCACAACTGAGGGAGCAGGCAGCAGGAGGCAAGGGGATTCTAGGTTCTGATACTCCTTGTCGTGTAACAATGATAATGAATATCTATTGTTAATGATTACAGATAATAATGAACTGATAGAGGAAGATGAGAAAATGTAAACATTAGGTTTGATCTCATAAAAAGAATACTGATTACTAGCGCCTAAATGAATCACTCCCATTTATGCCTACTCATGGTACAGCCTAAATGAATATGATTATCATTCAGATGTGACTTTTATTATGAGTTCTTTTATTGAAACCATATCTTTTGTGTTGTGGATGTCAATAATGGAGACTGTTCATGTAATTGTAATGAGTAGGCTCTTGTTATTAAGTTGGTATAGAATAAAGTGAAGAGATCAGAAATTTGGATTACTATTTTATGGCTTGTGTTTTTTTCAGCCCCAGAAAACCTTTCCCAAGCTCAGTTTATTAAAAAAAATTGTGTGTGTGCACGTGATGTGTGTGTGTGTGTGTGTGTGTGTGTGTGTGTGTGTGTGTATGTGTTGATTGATTTATCAGGGAGGTGAATGAAATATTTTCTCTGTTCCTGATACACCCTTTCTTTTAGAGTTATTTAACTCAAGCAGCTCCTTTGCTCCTGTACCCAGTAGTTTGGAAGCATGGGAAGGATGAACTGGGAATGATCAGCTACAGCCTTTCCCTTGTGGAAGGACGTTGCCCACCAGAAGCATAAATTCCACTCTTGTCTCCTACTCTATGTGTTTACTGAGGAAGTGGAGGGGAACAGGGAGTGATGTTACAAGATTCCAGTTCCGGGTGAGTAAATCTTTTTAATTCTCTGGTTCTGTGTTTGGAACTTTGTTTGCTAGCAGATATAAATCATTTACCCATGTAACTCCTATTTGTTAATCAGTAGAGTGTTTGCTTAGCACCTCTCAGGCTGTTTGTCATATTCTTTAATTATTCAGAATACGATGAAATAAAACAGGAATGCTTTCCTGAGTTCTTCCAGATCCTAACATTAAGTTTACTTTCTCAGTCTCATAAAACTTTCATGAGGTTATCAGGGGTGCTGACTTATATAAACTCCAACTTACAGAGAAGAAAAACTGAGCCCCAAAGAAGTTAAGCTCCTGGTCTAAGAGAATGCTTTTTCCCTTCAAGTTACAATGGAATTGGGTATTCAGATGCAAGTCTGAATACAAATAAATACCCAACAGCCTGACTGTGGAGACCGAGGACAAGAAATATCCCATTTGGTGGCATGGTTCTTTATGTTTTTCTCCCCTCTATTCCTCTTGTTATTGCTTTATCTCAATACACATTTTAAAGAACAAACCTATGGTCTGGGACTTTTTCCTCTTATTTATCAGTCCACACTGTAAGCTTTGGGGTGCAACCCTACCACTATCTCTCAATTCCAAAGGCCACTAATGGGGAAAATTCAGAAGATACTTTGGTAAGTTATAGCAGAGCTTCATTTCTATCTAAAACAATTATGTTGATGAGATATTTCAAAAGAACAGGTGGTCTTGGGTTCAGAAAACAATTTCCCAAAATATGGTGCTTTGACATGATGAGTTACTTTGAAGTAAATAACTATTGCCTCTATGACCTATGAGTCTCTCATCTTTCTTGCTGCTCAAAAAGACAGTAAAATACAGCCTTGATCCTTTAGGATCTCAACTTTGTTCTCTTAGAGCCTGATTACTTCTAAAGGTCTTGATTTGGCAATTCTAATGTTATAAGAATTTAGATGGTGACAACAGACATGGTGGTGAAATCTAAACCCACCCTAATCCCTCATGAAATCTAGTTCCCTCTCCCTTACTATCTGTGTGACTGAAGGCAAGTTACTTAACTCCTCTGAGCCTTATTCTTCATCAGAAATTCAGGTGATTTACCTCACAACACCATGTAAGGCAACTTGACTTGTGCGCTCAAAAAATATTATTAGCTATAACCATCTCAGAACCCTCCTGAGAAGTATTTTCAGGATTTTCTACAATCTAGCCATTTGGTAGCTTTCCAACAAACAGTGTCTGTAATCTTTAATTTCAAGACATCTTGTGTAGTGGCAGGCATAGAGTGGGAGGGTTAGTGGATTTATTTGCAAGTTCAAACAAGATATACTGTGACAAAGCAGATGTCCTTGGGAACTAATGAAGGCCTGTGGGAGAAAACAAATAACGCATTGCCTGTCTGAGCAGTTAAGGTACCAAAGCTTGGTCTGAAATTACTCACCCTTTTAGAAATGGGCATTTTTAAATTCAGTAGATATGCTGATCTGACCTCTTCCAAAGACTTGTGGAAGGATGGCAAAGGGAAAAAAGTGCTATTTTAACCTAAATGTCACTCCCAAATTTATAAAACATTAGGTGTAATGGAGTGATAGTCGGAGCAATGTCAAGGACAAAGGGCATTACAGCTGAACCATGGTTGTGATATCTGTGCAGTGAATCCCAGGAACCTGAAAAGGCCTCCAAAACCTGGAGTGAAGCCACACAGTGGCAGGTGATGTCAGCAATAGCTTAGGATAGATACTTCAGCCTACAGCCAAGATAATGCCCTATATTATTTAAAAGCGATTTTCACTATTAAGAGAGAATAGTTCACCCAATTTATCAAACAGATGAATGGAAGGTTCCTGCTGGAAATCATGTTGGCACTGGTCTTAGGTGGCATGACTTGGAGAAGGTGGGTTTCATCATCAGTGGACAAAGACACAAGTGCAAATAATCCCATTGCTGCTCACTTATCATGCTATAAAATCTGACTTGCAAATAGCACATAGATGTGAAAATCTCTCTTGCAACGGCAATCTGGATAGTTGCCTTCACTTTTACCTAAATGTTGAAATAATAATAAACCTGGTAATTAACCTAAATGTCGCATCAAAACTTATAAAACATTAAGTAAACTGGAATGACACAATTGAGGTAGTGTTATAGAAATATAGATATGAGACAAGAGCCTAATATCCCAAGGGAGCAGGGAACAATAGACAGAGCTCAAGGATAGCTGCTGTCTGTCACTTGTAAATTCCCAAAAAGCTGAGATTCAAGGCTGCAGATAACAGCTTCTCCTCTGGAGCCCTGTTCTTTGATCCCTTGCTTGGGATGTTATCAGACAATATAACATAACACAAAACACTAGGTTTTGTGTAAACCTAGTGTTAGGCAAATGGTAAAAGTTAATAGAGACAGTAGTTTATATTCACTTAAGTAATTATGTACATTCCTTAGCCTGCTTTTAATGTCCAATAAATGTGAGATGCTTCTGAGGCTCTGGGCTCACTTGGAGAGAGACTAACCTCAGTGAAACCTCTAAAGCTACAATAATCAGGTCTTCTTGCCATTTCTTTCGGCACTGACCTATAACATACAACAAAGTGTCAAGGACAGAAGACATGCTGGCAGTGGTTGGGAAATCTGTGCAGTGAACACCAAAAACCTGAGAAGGTCTCAGAACACTGAGATGAAGCTACATGGTGGCAGGCCACATCACAAAATCTCTCTCTTTCTGATCAGGGATTGAACTCAGGACCTTGCCCTTGCCAGGCAGATGCCTAAGACGCTGAGCTATATCCCCAACCCAGGAAATGAATCTTAATATAAACTATATATTTCTATGCAGTGGCAGTTCAAGAATCATCATTAATTGGCTCCAGAAGTCATAAAGAGTCTCCAAAATAATAAGTACCAAAGAAATGGTTTTTTGGTTACAGGCGAATGTGAAGTACTAAAAATAGTAAAAACAATGATTGCCACATTCTTTTGATGGGAAAGGGTAACAAGTCACAAAGAGAACTGTCATGCAGTTGTCATGACCTGACAAATTCCAGATTACATGGTCAATACCAAGCAAATAGGGAATACTGGGACAAAGCTACATGAAAATGTGTCAAATATAAAATTGAAGGAGTATAAAAGCAGTGAAATATTAAGATACACACATAGCATATTTTCTTCATTAGCTTTTTCATGTTTAGGTCAGAATTTCTTAAACTACTTGATAAAAATCATATAGAGCCACTGTGAAAAAATCAACATGATATTGGCAACGAAATAGACCTGAGGATCAATGGAATAGATTAGAAGATGCAGAGGCATCTACAATCACACTCAACCATCTGATCTTCGACAAAGGGGCCAAACAAGCTTACTGGAAGAAAGATAGCCTCTTTAACAAATGGTGCTGGAAAACCTGGCCTTCTACATGCTGAAAACTAAAACTTGGCCCAACTCTATCACCATGCACTAAGATAAAGTCAAAATGGATTAAAGAACTAAATATTAAAACAGAAACACTTAATCTCCTGGAAAAGAATATAGGAGGAATTCTTGAAGACATAGGGGTAGGTAAAGAGTTCATGAACAAACCTATATTTGCATGGGAAACACTTGAAAGAATCAACAACTGGGACCTAGTCTTCTTGAGGAGTTTCTTCATGTCAAAACAAATTATCAACAAAGTGAAAAGACAACCCACAAATTTTGAAAAAATCTTAACTAACAAGCACTCAGACAAAGGTCTGCTCTCTAGAATATATAAAGAACTAAGATACAACAGGGCCCTCAAATTTAAAGACCCAGTCCAGAAATGGGCATCTGAGATGAATACACACTTCACAGAGGACAAAATTAAAGAAGCAAATAACTATATGAAAAAATGCTCCACATCACTAGCTATCCATGAAATGCAAGTTAAAACAACACTGAGATACCATCTCACTCCAGAAAGAATCGCTATTATAAAGAAATCAACCAACAACAACTGTTGGAGAGGTTGTGGGGAAAAGGGAACACTTCGCTGCTGGTGGGAATGTGGATTGGTACAACCACTGTGGAGATCAGTGTGGAGACTCCTCAAAAGAGTAGGACTGGAAATCCCACTCAAGCCGGCTATCCCCCTACTGGGAATTTTTCCAGAGGGACTGAAAACATTATATCATAGTGATACATGTGTACCTATGTTTATAACAGCACAGTTTGTGATAGAAAAATCTTGGAAACAACCAAGATGCCTGTCACATGAGGAATGGTTGAAAAAGATGTGGTATTTCTATATAATGGAGTATTACTCAGCTATTAAGAATGATAAGTTTGAAGCATTTATACTGAAATGGATGCCACTTGAACATATACTCATAAGTGAAATAAACCAGACACACATGTGTAAATATCGTATAGTCTCCCTAGAATAACAAACGAAAAGCAGAAATACAAAAGGAAATGTACAACAACTAAAATCAATTGAGTCATAAGGCAAAGTGAATGGCATATGCTGCAGGATACTAATCAGCTTTATTTCTGGATGGTTAACAACCTAAGATCACAAGTCAGAGCTGGAGAAATAGAAGAGCCACAAGGCCAGCCAACATTTTGGCCCTAGCTTTCAAGGTCAGTGAAGACTCAGGGCATAGGAGAACTTGTACTGTAACATCATGAAACTGAGTTGAGCTGCAAATTTTCTGAACAAGGAGATTATGGAGCCACAGAGGAAAGAGATTGATGATGGACAGTGTGCCTGAGGAGAGTCACATGGAGAGAAAACTTTCTCTCAGGCTCTCATAGAGAACAAACTGGTCAGGTATTGGCTGTGACTCATCCGCATGGATAATACAGACATAGGATTTACAGAGTAAAGTACAGGAATACAAGATAAACCCTGAGATGACTTCACTGACCTAATCAGAAACAAAGGCTACATCTTTTGGTATATAGGTCTTGATCTAATCTCGGTCTTAACCATCCAGCAGAAAAGTATAAAAACGAGGTATATAACGTGGAGCCATAAATATAAGTTGAGCTGTAAATGGCTATAGTCAACAACTTCTTCAGATAACTCACTATTAATGTGGAATGCTGGACTGTGTTGGATTATTTCACCGAGTTCAGGCACCTAAATTGGTTTAATGACAATGGAGTGTCCATCTTTACAGGTCTAGACAAGAAGAAAAGGGAATACAAAGGAAGAATCATGAAGTGTGTGTATAAACAGTACAGTTAGGATAAATATGCCGTGCTTCTGCATAATTCTATGAGAAGCAAGGTTTGCACTAATAGTGGTTGGACAAGGTATTATGTTGGCTTCTAGTACCATAGACAGACACTGGGGAGATAACAAGGTAGAGGGTGTTAATTGTGATATAAATCATCTGTAGAGAAATAAGATAGGTATATAGCTGCACTTTCTTCATTCACTGAGTAGAGACATCTGCTATAATAATGCCTGTAAGTATAATATCATGTATGCACCTTATTTGACACCAAAACATTATGAAAACATTTTGCAATGTACTGATTTGTAGAATCTTTCCTGTTAATTTGTCTTGAAACTGTCTCATTGCTATTTGTTCTTCAATAAAAATAATAATAAAAAAATCATATGGAATGTTTGTTAAAAACACAAATTCCTGAGCCCCCCCCCCCTTTTTTTTTTTTTTTTTTTTT
>PVKA01049342.1:0-13289 GCA_004027165.1 Ctenomys sociabilis | reverse complement strand
AGCTATTTTTGGTAGAGTAGGACCTGTGTATGTGAAAATGTTTATGGTTTCTTCATTTGTGGTCAGGATACTTGTTTGAAGTTGCCCTGAAATCTTGAAGTTTTTTTTAAAACAGATTTTAATATTTGGGTCTACTAGTAAGTTATTGTAGCATTGATTTTTTTTCACTATGCAAGTGACATACTGAATTTGAAAATACCTTTATTGTTTTGGGATACGTTATACCTAAATAATAAATACTATTATTTAGGTTTTTACTTTAGCATGTAAAAACCTAAATAATAACTATCCATGATAAGATAGTAAAATAGACTTGCAGTTCTCTGTCCAATGTTATAATTTTCATAAAATTGTATTTTATTATATATATACATATATATATGTATATATATATATGTATATATATATATGATTTCCTACAAATTGTTTTTATGATAAGTTCTTTTGTATATACACTTTAAAAATATTAACATCTACTGTTAAATTGATGTTCAGGAAAGTTATAACCTCATCAATAGCACATGAAAGTTATTATTTTCCCACATCCTCATCAATGCTAGTTTTATTCAGTTTATAAAATACTTTCCTGATATTGTAGAGAAAATATTTTATTTATATTTCTTTGATTATCTGGGAGATTAATATTTTGGGTCAACACCACTATTGGAATTTGATATTCTTCACTGTACATTTCTGCTCTGCATTTTTATATTGAAGAATTTGTAACAATGCTTTATTAGTATAAATGTGCAATTATGTTCAATTGGGGAAAATAGCACAGGTGTATAACATATCTTCTTCCCTTTATCCTCTTCTATTTTAATTCTCTGTAATCCTCTTTCCATCTCCAACGGTCTTTCTCTTAGCTTCTTATTTCTCTTTTTTTTATTTTGTTCATTTATATTTTAGATTTATCATATAATAGAAGACATGTGTTGTTTAACTGACTGCTGTAGTTTTCACAGTGAAATGGCCTCTTTTGATTTTCCTGCAAATCCATTTGCATGCTTTTTTTTTTTTTTTTTCTTTTTTGGTGGAACTGGGGATTGAACTCAGGGCCTTGCACTTGCCAGGGAAGTGCTTATTCCACTGAGCCATCTCCCTGGCTGCCATTTGCATTTGCATGCTTTATAGCTAAATAATGTCCCACTGTGCACATATACCATTGCGTTCTTAAAATTTTGTAAATTTATAGTATATAAAAGATTTGACAGTGGGTGGAAGCAAGTCACCACCACTATTAGTTGTAAGGATCATTGGCGTGATCCTTGATTGAAATTCTTGAGGAAGAAGACCATTTTAAAAAAGAATCTACATTAGTGTGTTGTTACTTTCCAGTGCAGTTCCTAGCCCACGTTCATTACTTGCCGAAAGAGCAAGAGGAGTGGAGCCACTCCTGTGTGCTTGAGTGTTCTGAACACTTTTTCTAAGCAAAGTGTGATTTTCAGAACAGATGGTGGTTTGTTCTGGCATTCCTTTCAATACTTTTGTGCTGCTGAAGGACCAGTGATCACTTTTACTTTTGAAAATATTTTCCTTAGCCTAAACACTTCTATCTGTCAAAGGAGTAGTTTACACAATGTGTGCTTTAATTCTTAACTCTTTTGTCTATCAAAATATGTTGCTTCTTTATTCCTAAATTATCTGTACACATAAATATTCATTGAAGTCATTTTCCCTTTACACTCTGTGGCTCTAAGGACTTATCTTTTTTTAAATTATTTGCTCTAGATTTCACTAGTAGTGCAAGTAAATAGGTAATGTGATTCAGGGTTGTTAACTTATCTAGCAGGACTGTGTTGATATGAGAGAGGAAATTAATTTATTTTCTGTTGGCATATATTGGAATATTATTTGCCTTGACTGTCTGGAATCTAACTTATTTTAGATTAAACGTATTTTTAGAGTTAGAGATTTTGACTCCTCCAGTCCAATTCTTATAAACAATTAGCCATAGTATTTTCTGCTCACATTTTCTTTTACACTACACTTCCATTGTTTACATGAAAATGAATGAATGAGATATATTGTGGATTTTGTATAATTCCAGTTCATGCCTTTTCAAAAATAATTGCCGTGGCCAGTGATATAGCTCAGTGGACTAACCGCCTGCTTAGGCAAGTACAGGGACTGGGGTTCAGTCTCCAGCACTCACTTGCCCTGCTGGCCCATTCCCAGGCACTCTGAGCCTGCCTCTGAGTCTGGGCATGATGGTGCATGCCTATAATCCTAGCGCTGGGACTACAATCCATTATCGGATTATTGAAACTAGGAGTGTCACTGCAGAGTCTGAGTTGTGTAGTGAGACCTTGTATCAAGTACATTTAAAAAAGTAATTACCAGTAAAACAAGGTGCAATATGTTTGTTAAAAGCATAGAGATATACAGAATTTGGCTACAGACTTATTTTTTAGTTTGTTTCTTTACAAAAAAATTATACTGTATAATTCAGGGGAAATAAAATGTAAAAATAGCTTTTATTAGACCCAGTACTTTTTCTGGTCTTTGACATTTTAAATAGTGTGTGCAGGTAGGGTTATGTGGTATCCAAGATAAAATTACTCTCCTAGCCAAAACCACAGAAAGCCATGAAATAGAAAAGGATATAATCCCCAAAATTAATGTCAGCCCTACTTTCCCCTGGCCAGGGCTCTTGTTGCTCCTGTGGAGGCAGGCATAGGACTGCGGAAAGCCAAGGAAACCAGATGGGGAAGGTCTCAGACACTGTTCTCTTAAAAAAACAAGATGGTTCAATGAGGAAACCTAATGGATATATTTGCCAATCACATTTAAAGTTTTACAACTGCCCAAACCATTATCTATGAATTGTGACTAGAAAATGAATAAATTACTGGGGTCACTTAAGTAAAATGATATTTTAGGGACTTGCAGAAGGTTAAATTAGGTATTTATTTCATATCCCAACTTAGTTTCAATTGCTGATACGTAATATGTAAGCCCACGTGTGCTGCAACTGTGAAGTTAGGCACAGTGGCTCCTATTAATGATGTTGACCCACCTACTTTACATTTCCCAGAAAGAACTTTGTTTAAACCTAGTTAGCAACCTAGATGTTTACTGGCTATATTTTTAAAAATGCGCAATGAATCAAAGGAATCCCCAGAGCCTAGGAAAGATTCTGACCTAAATTAGGAGCTCAAACTCCCTTATTATTTTCAATTGAACACTACTCATAACCATCCTAATTCTGGAAAGAATACAGCCTCTGCAACAAAGTTTCTTTGTTTTCACAGAACTAAGAATGTGCTGTGTTTAGACCAAACAATAAAAATAATTACCAAACTACCTTCTAATGCATGGAGGTTCTGGGGAGAGGAAGCCGTAGATATTAAGGAGTATAAAGTGACTCATTGTGTTAACCATTTTTACAAGGCTAGTTCTGTGTGTTTGAGTTGCATCTGTTACCTCTTCAGCCAAAACTAAAGTGTGTACAGGCAAAACAATTTTAAACTGAATTGTAGCTAATACAGGCCTCAGCAGCTAATGGGGTCCATGCCTTAGTGGATGAAAAATTACTGCTTTTCTTATTTGGTCTATAAAATAGTTCTGTTGAGCACATTAAAGATGTTCTCCATGAAGCTAGCTCACCTTAATTTGCAGAGATAAATGTTTTTCAAGTGTAATTTGTTTTATTCCTCCATTTTCAAAATCTCCCCTTTATTTTTAGTTATTTTAAAACATATATCACTGATAGTTTTTCCAAAAAAAACATAATGGATATAGATTTTGGATTCTTAGATGTAGAATGATGAAATAGTTTCTTTGGCGATTGATGAGGACCATTGCCTCAGTTGAACACAGCATAACTTATAGCCAGAATGTATATTTCTTTAATAAAACGTATAAAATCAATTTACTTATCCTTTCTCATTTCATTTTGTGTCTAAATTTTCAGATCATTTTCATGAATTCAAAGGCAATTTACCAGTGATTTCTGGGTCCTGGGGCTGACTTTTTGTGCGTAATTGTAAGTATTTTTACTTTTGTCATTATCTAATGTAACAGTCATAGTATGTAAACAGATTCTTAACTTCCCTTGATTGTGAATTTTTATTAGTGCTTCTGATATTTTCTAAACATAATGTTTTTGTAGGAAGAGTATAGAAAAGATGACAGCTTGAAAATCCTGTTTGTTGTAATTCCAATGAAATAATGAGATGTAGGACCTATAAGAAAGCCTAAAGAATAAATATCTTACTTTTTGGGTTTTGAGCCAACTGGTAGAAATGGACTTCTTTCAAGATTCTAGTCCACATACATGTAAACAATTTACCCTTATAACTTCGTACATCTTTGGGTATCTGGATTTCAAAAGTGCTATGTGCCTGTGCTCAGAAAACAGATATGTGATAATACTGAATTCAGAGAGCTGCCAGCGAATGAGATTGCACTAAGGAACCAAAGACTCATTTGGTGAATGTGTAGTATATATTAAAATCAGTGTATCTTTCCCATCATCCCATCCCCCAAATATGAGTTATCCCATAAATATATGTTTTTCATGAAGGTAGGTAAATTTTAAGAAAAAAATGAATAAACTTTAAAGATCTGTTAAAGTACTTTAACTTAATTGATGCATATTTATGATAAGAAAATGGGTGAGAGTATTTGTCATGTATTTAAAATTTCTGTGTATGTAAACCCCCACCTGAGTATCTTGATTTTAAAATATATTTATGTGTACACTGTTTTAACCATTGGTATTTAAAGGGCTTTTTAACATTTGATAACAATGAAAACATAGAAAAAATTTTTAATGTACTGCTATAAAGAAGTTTTAGGAAATATATTTCTAGGAAGGTATTTGAGAAGATGCTGTAACTAAAGTAATTCACTATTTAAACAGAAAGCAGTGAAAATTTTACTTATAATCAGTTTACCTAGTGGTAATATTGACTTGGGTAGGCATTTTGAACCAACTTTTAAAAGGGTATGTGTGTAATATTTAATCTAGTTCAGTACATTTTGTAAAATGAATAAATTGTTAATTTCATGAAAATGTATCAATTTACATTTTATTATTTGAAAATTTAGTTCTTGCTTAAAACAAAATTGTGTAAACTTTGTGGTGCATTTGGATTAAATATAAGCTTTTTGCTTTCCAAGTTACAATGGTGATGATTAGGAGGCAAAGAAGATGGAGAAAGAAATATAAAGTATCTTTGAAGGACTCTTGGTGAGAACGATATTGTAGGAAGCTGTGTTTATGTTATTAGAAATCTAAGTGAAGGGAAATAATTTTGAGTGGCCCAAAATGTACCCTAGGTGTTTTGTCCCCCCTTTCCTTTCCTTTCCTTTCCTTTCCTTTCCTTTCCTTTCCTTTCCTTTCCTTTCCTTTCCTTTCCTTTCCTTTCCTTTCCTTTCCTTCCCTTCCCTCCCCTCCCCTCCCCTCCCCTCTCTTCCCTTTGCCCCCTCATTTATTTATTTATTTGGTACAGGGTCTCACTGCCCAGCTTGGACTCACAGTGATCCTCCCGTGTGAGCCTCTCCAGCACTAGGATTACAGGCGTGCATCACCAGGCCATTTCCAGTGGCCAGCATAGCGCAGACCTGGCACAGCATGCAGCACTGGGGACTGAACCCGGGTCCTTACCCTTGCCAGGCAGGCACTAAGACATCAGAGTTATCTCCCTGGCTCTTGTTCTTTCTTTTATATAAATATAATTTATCATACAAATGCTTTATTTCCTGAAGGCTAGAAATAGAAAGGAACTATTACCAGAAATTTTTATTTTGTGTTGTATAGCCTGGTCTTAATATAGCCTGTGCTCAAATGATCCTCTTACCTCAGCCTCCTGTGTAACTAAAATTAAAGACATGCACCTCCTAATCCCTCACTGGAGATCAAATGCAGAGTCTTGTACATACTTGGCCAGATTATACCCCCAGTTGGGGTATATAACAATTTGGTATTGAACCGGAAGTCATGATGTACAGGCCTAAAATAATTGTTCTCTAGTTTTGAGAATTACTGCATGTTACTTTGCTGCTCCTTGGGTTGGTGTGGTCAGACTTCATCAGGACTGTGTCCTCACTGCAGAACCTTCTTGTTATAGAGATGCAGCAGCATGCTATGATTAAAATAAGTGAAATAAAACTAACATGACGTTCAGAATGTTTAACTTTCTATTTCTTTCAACTATTGTAGAAACTGTCCATCACTTATACCACTTATGAGGCAGTTGAAACAACAGAAATATTAACTTGATAGATGTATGAACCAGTAAATGAGATCGGTGACAGTGGCTTTTATGAACTTTAATTTCCAGGCTCTGGAACTGCTATGTGCTACATGATCTGAGACAGAAAAATTATACCCCACAGCTATGGGAAGGCTTCTCAGTGCAGAGGCTAGTCTGTAAGATAAGGAAGGTGGGATATTGTTTGCACATCCATAATGAATGGGCCACACCAAGAGTGTGTGAGAACCGATTGGAATCTTACTTACTCACATCTACTGCCCAGGTCAAAAGAGGAACACGTGGTGAAGCAATATGTTTAACTCTTCAGAAGCTACATCGTATTCTAATGATTTTTTTTCCCTTTTTTAAAAATAAGGCTAGCACTTTTCCCAAAGTGTCATGCCTTGTTTTGCCTTTCAGTATTATAATTTAATTTTCTATCTCTAATGAATAAATAATTGTGCAAGTCTGACTATTGAGTTATGCCAGGCAATAAATGATTGGTTAAGCAAAACAAAAACAAACAGCAGCAGCAGCAACAACAAAATCAAAGATGGTTTATTAAGTCCTTGTTTTTTTTCCAGGTTACCCAAGCAAGTTTAATAACATGATAATTAAGGGGCTGGGGAGATGGCTCAGTGGAATAGGTGCTTCCCTGGCAGGCGCAAGGGCCTGAGTTCAATCCCCAGTTCCACAAAAAACAAAACAAAACAAAACAAAAAAAACCATGATAATCAATTCCCTTTTATAAAATTTTGTCTCAGCTCGTGGTCTCTAATAGCAACCTTTCCCCATGGTTTCTGACGAGTATTTTATTGTCTGATACAAAAAGCAGTATTTATTTAAATAATAGTAACAGTATCTGAAGTTGATAAAGCACTTGATTTCTGGAGACATTAAATTATCTAAACTTCATAAAAACTGTAGGATGGGCAGGAAGCATCTTAGCTTTTGCAGAGCAGCAGGGCTCAACTCCGAGTTCATGGCATTAATTCAGTACTCCTTCTATTAATGCCACACTGTGTTTGGAGAGAGAATTTTAGCTCTCTTTTGTCTTTGATCACTTGGTTTCTCAGGTTTCACGTGGTTGCTGTACAGATACTTTTGAAAAGTTAAAATGGAGTAAGTCAGAGAAGAGCTTGGGAGTCTCTTCCACATCGCTGCAGCATTTGGTCCTTTGTGACATTTTCCTCCTCTAGGGAAACTGCCACATGCCATGCTTCAGGTGAAATTGTTTGGAGTTGCACAAAATTTTAGGGAACAATCAAAAAGAATCATTAATTCATCCCTTTGTGATAGTTTAAAATGGAAAGAAATCTATTTCGAACTGAGCATGGCCCGGACCAAAGCTTCCTCGGCGAGAACATCTGTGATTTTAAGGACAAGTAGGTCTGAGTGCATTATCTTTAAAAAATATTATTCCAGGCTAATCTTGACATAGAGCAGGTAAATAAAAAAGATGAGCTGTGAAAATCCACAAATAGGGCTTGAATGCCATTTTCCATGACAACGGGAGCTGCCCCATGAAAGCATTAATGCTGAGAATGTAAGGAATTTAAAATTGTGCCCTCTCAGTTTTACAGTTGTGTGCTCATGTTAATTAGAGATATACTGACATTTGAAGTTTCTACATTAATACACAGAGCTTCTATACATTTGTGAACTCTGGCCAGAAGTCTACTTTAATTGAAAGGAGTTTGCTAATCTGAATGTGTACATCCATTACATTTTAAGCTTTCAAGTTTTATATACTAGTATCCTTAGATAAGTGTTCTTTTTTATGTTTTCTCTTTCTAATTTATACCTGAAAGGACAGCCTGGCCTAATTTTAATTTCTAGTGGTATTTTGCAGTGATATTGATGGAATTTTGAGAAAAAACTATTTTTTAATAGTGTCCTTCATTTGCTATAATTTTGAATCTCTTTCTCTTTCTCTGACTCTAAATTGTTAGTTTTTCTTGCAAGCCTTTTAAACGGCCTGCCACAGAAATACAGTAGGATTTAGGTTTATGGAATTTGCCTCACTATCTATATTTAAGCACAGAAAAGCTACTCTTTACTGTTACACTATAGATTTAGCTGGGAAAACCCAGTAGTAGAAACTTGATGAAATGAGTCGTAAAAAGCAGTCTGGTTTTTCCAGGAGAGCTGAGTTCCACTCTTCTGTCTTCCACCATGCATCTTAACTTTTAATTTGTAAAAATGTTTACAATAGCTTGAAACCTTTGCAAGGTCATCTTTACTTCTAGACTGTTTGCTTTGTCTGTTTTATACTTAAGGCATGACCTTAGGACTACTTTTTGCAATCTTGTATTTCTTCAAAATCTTCCTGTCAGGACTTTTAACTTTATTGTTTTGTGAAACTCCCTCACTTATTTTTTGGACCAATCCCTGAGTATTACACAAGACCGCCTAGAAACTTTCTTTTTGTAGCAACAGAACAAATTGCTTTACAAAAAGTTAGTAATACTCAGAACTTGTTCCATTAAAATCTTTTATTGTACATTTAAATTACTGAGACCTTGGACCATTAAAACTTACTCAGTAGTATTACTATTATGGCCCACTTTAGTCTTTATTACTTTTTCCCCCACTGTACCAAGTTCCTCTGTTCTTTATCCTTTCATGTTGCTTACTACATATTATGCCATCACAGCACATTTGGTAGCTTCAAGTTAATTGCTCAATTATCAGTGATAGTCATGAAGCACTTGAATCATGCGCAGTGGAAGATTTTTTAAATTTCAAAATAAGTTGGTGTGTCATAATCTTAAATGTGAAACATGCCAATATCTGCAGGCATAAAAATACACAGCCTGAGCTAGGCATTTCAGGGAAGGCAAAAACCTACTCTTAAAATCAGGGCTTTTGTCTGCCACTGAAGTGTTTCATCTTCACTAATTTCAAACAACATGACTAATTTTGATCTTGGTTTTTACTTTTCAACTCTAAAAATTTGGTCGTGGCTTATAAAGGAAAAGGGAAGTAAAACTGTATCAATTCTGTTTGAGCATTTTACTGAAAATTCACATTATTGCTTACTGTGAAGTGGAATTTGGTGTGAAGTGAATCCGTGTTGGATGTCAGTCAGGGAAGTTGGCTGATTGACATTCATTCATTCATTCATTCATTCATTCATTCATTCATTCATTCATTCATTCATTCATTTGGTGAACCTGTAGTCAGAGGACTATATTAGAATGAGGCTGTATACTGATGATTTATTAATATTGGGGAAAAACCCCTCAAAAGCTCCACAAAAGAACAATGAAATTTGGGGACTTATTCCACACAGAGTAATAGTCTCAGATGCCTTCAAGATAACTTCTACATTTTGACAAAATAATTATTCTAACTCTTTCGGCAACTAGGCAAACTATCATTAAATTTTGTGCATTAGTATTCAGTTTAGGGTTTTCTCTAAGCTAATGTAGTGCCAACAGCACTTCTTCTAGATGCTCTTACGGTTCTCTCACATTTTTATGGTCCTGTAGTAAAGCTGAATTTACTGGCCACATTTGAAGGTGGAGTAGGGATGCCCCAGAATCAACATTAAACGGATTCAGTGCCCGTTGGAGAAAAATTCTTCTTAACTCGAGATTGGAAACAATGTGGGACTTGGGGGCAATTTTCTAAGAGCTATTAATAAATATGAATATTTCTCCTAAAAACCTGTTCCATGAGCTTGTTTTTAACCAAGAGAACAGGCTTAATCATTTCCTAGTAATCTTCACCACATTAGTACTTAAAAGATTAAATATGAATAGTGAAGAAATACAAGCATTATTTGAGCTGGGCATTAGCCTCAAGTGTAAGGTGAGGGCATGTTAATAAATGCACTAGCTGTGTACAGCTAGCTGTTTTGGAACATAATGATCTATATAACATGTGGAGTACTTTCTGATGTCATTCAGGAAAAAATAATGTATTACTGGAAAAATTTTAATAACTACTTAGTTTATTGAGATTGTCTGAATAATGAACAAAATCTAGCTTATTTAGTTATATATTACCTTTAATCACTTTTAGCATAGCTTTGTCAGAAGTACATGTTTTATATTGTTCTGGAATTTTGGTATAAATCATTTCATTAAATTTCTGCCAGTTTCAAACCATCATAATGTGAGTTAAATATTACCAGTGAAGGTGAAACATTTTGTGCATTTTTAGTCTTTTTATCTATATCACTTACATATGTCTTGCTGAAAGCTTTTACAAATACGGGTAGTATGGGGTCAGGGAGATGGCTCAGTGGAATAAGCGCTTCCCAGGCAAGTGCAAGGGCCTGAGTGCAGTCCCCGGTTCTGCCAAAAAATATGGATAGTAATGGTGAAAAGGATTAATTTGCAGTGCATCCTCTTCCAAAATGACTGGCAAGAGAGACTTATTCTTGGTGTTTAGTTAGTCAAAATATTTACTCATATGATGTAATGCTGGCCATTATTATTTGCTTACATTAAGGGCTTAGCCCAGTGGTGACAAAGGAAGAAACAAGGGGGGCTGGGGAGATGGCTCAGTGGAATAAGTGCTTCCCTGGAAGCAACAAGGGTCTCTACCCAAGGATTTAAAATGATGTGTTACTAGTGTCTGTGGGAGGAGTTTTCTTTGGATACAAACTGTACTGGAGTTAGCTCTTTTTCTTTTCAGCTCACAGTTTCATATAAATTTAAGTGAATGAATTCATTAATAAAAGCAGATTTTTCTATTTTTAATTCACCTCTGGGCTCTTTTATACCTTTGGAACACACACATACAACAAAAAGGTATGTTGGTAGCTAATTACTGTTTGCTCTTTTTTTGATTCTGGCACTGCAAATAACTAAGCAGCAGTTTTAGTGGAATCCAAGTCTGCAGAATACAGAATCTTCTTTTGAGAAAAAAGCTAAGCAGGTTGGTAACAAACCTAAGGCTAGGTTTTAATTTGATTACTGTTATTCTGAGTTTCATTGAAGATAGTGAAGAAATCTAGATCTATCATTCTGTATATAAATTTTACTTTTCTGTCATCATTATACATATTACAGCATTAACACTTATAGTATTAATTTCTATGGTGAGATTGTTGCTCCTAGTATGGTCTCTGAAATGGCAGTGAGTGCATACTTGTTGAATGGCAAACAGCTTTAAGGCATGGGAAGCTTCTGCAATTTATCTTGTTAATGGCAGTATGTGAGTCTATTGATTATGTTGATTGTTTGACTGCCTAGAGAGAGTTTCCTTCTAGAACTGAAGTTTCAGGACAAAGACCTCAGAGGCCATATCTAGGAGAAGACTAAGACACTGAGACTTGAAAATATACATATAAACAAGAAAGTCTCAGAAAACTTTGAGAATCTGGACCTTTCTGAGAAGAGGACATGGTTGAATAGATGGATGAAATACGTGTCTTTTCAACTTCATTACAATAATTAGTAAGAGAAGAAAAAAGTGAAACCAGAGGTGATTGAAGTAGATTTTTATAGGATCATAAAATGGATTTATACTTGTTTGCATAAGACAATACTAACTTTAAAGGAGCACTCTAGTTTTCTTCTCTGAATTTGTTCATGTTTATTTTGATTTCAGCTTAATGCCTTTTTAAATACAACTGTAGGGATTTTAGATAATATGTGCCTTTCTCAAAAAACCAAAGAATAAGTTGGAATTCTCTGGGCATATATATATTTGTAATATTATGCTTGGGAGACCTTCAGAAAGTTCTCATTCATTGCACCTATGACCAATAAGCATTCTATCTATTAGAGCAATGAATGAGGTCAATTAGGTTTCATATATGGTATGTAGCACATGATATAGTTTGGAAAGCTCTTTGGAACTACTTTTATCCAAAATGATTTATAGTGCAGTGAGTCCTCTTCCCCCTTGCTTTTCTTTTTCCCTCATCCCTGACTATTCCTTTCTTTACTCCCATGTGCTCTTTTCTTTTCTGCCCACTGCTTTCCTTTTGGGAGGTGTCTGACACATGTCCCTGAAATGTTGCACAAAGATCACTTTTTCATTAATAAGTGAAGAGCCATGTTGAAAACAAAGAATTAAGGGTGCTTTAGTCCAAATTATCTAACCAAAGGAAATTGAGGAGGTGTTTGGGTTAGTTTTATTCATATAAGTTGATGAAAGTAGGATAATTGGAAATTATAATTTTGATTGACTTAGAATTTTACTAAATCTGAATTAGGATTTGTCAGACATTAAGACTTCTTGAATATTTTCTGAGAGGAAAAGAATAATTAAGATCTCAAGTGAGATTTTAACATTTTTTAGAAAACTGTCCACAATGAGATATTCTATTAATCATATACTCTCAACCCAATAGGGAAGTCTTTAGCTGTGTTTCTTTGGCATTTCTTTTAATTAGAACAAATTAGTCTGAGTTCTTGATGTTGTTTGTTTCTTGAGAATAATTTGATTTAGCAATAAATATCCCATGGTACCAAAAGGGTAAAGTTTATAAATTATTTCGAGGATACTAAACAGGAGATGGGATCCAGATATGCTTAGAGAAGGTTGCGGCTATCTATAAAACATGTGGAAAAGCAACCTATGAAGCAATTTTCAGTGTTTAGAGGGAATTCTTTCACAGTCCACCTACCAGTGCACAGCACTTCCCAGTTTCTGTGGAGAGGAATGGGCAGCAATAGGCTGTGTAGGGAGAATTCATTGAAAAGCACCTGTTAAAAAAGAAAAGCACCCATTGCTGATATTATGTGCTAGGTACTTTTATGTTGTTGTAATTAATCTTTCAATAATTTTATAGTTATAAAATAGTTTTATAGTTTATGCCATCCCTAAGTTTTGGTACTTGCTATAATTTTTTATTTCTTTTTTGGTGCTATAGCACTTGAAGTATTAGTGTATGTCATATATTTGCATTATTTAAAATCTGTTCCTGGGGAGCCGGGGAGATGGCTCAGTGGAATAAGTACTTCCCTGGCAAGTGCAAGGGCCTAAGTTCAATCCCCGGTTCTGCCAAAAAATAAATAAATAAATAAAATCTGTTCCCTCCACCAAACTAAAAGCTGTATCAGGGCAGAGACTATGACTGTTTTGTTTAAACTCATGAAGTTGGTTTTTATTTTTTTTTTTTTT
>PVKA01049341.1:0-13300 GCA_004027165.1 Ctenomys sociabilis | reverse complement strand
GGTCATAAAGAGCTGGAGCCATGGAAGAGGGCCTAGAAGTAGAGACTGAAGAGTTAGGATTAATGAGAAGGGCTGTGCAGTCACAGTGTGGTCACCAGCGCACCAAGCAGCCTGGACATCACCCAGAGAGCCCAAAGTCATCTCTGAGCAATGCTAGTCCAGCAAAACCTTCATCTTATCCTTATTTGCGTCCCAGACCCTGCCCCACTTCTAATGCAGGCAACCACAGGAACTGAGGCTCAGGAAGGCTAGGAGAGAGAGCAAGGACGTAACGAAGGTCATTCCCTTGTCCCTGATGAGAGAAGGAGAAGGATGAATATTAATGCTTGTTTGGAGTTGTGCATATAAACATATCTAGGTATTCTGATTTCTGAACCCAGACAAGATTAAGGACCTTAGGACTTCGTGTTAGCTTAGTAACCTAACAGTACAAGTCACAGCTCCAGGAGGGAAAGGAATTCCTCAGATTTTTTTTTTTTTTTTTTTTTTTTTTTTTTTTTGTATTTAGGACAGGGTGTACAGTGTGTACAGGGTCTCACTGCCTAGAACTGATTAACAGTGATCCTCCTGTTTTACAGCCTCCCAAGTACTGGGATTGCAGGCTTATGTCTCCATATCCAGTCTCAGTCGCCCTCTCAGCGTTCCCTGGGGAAGGGGCCGGCATAGCAGGCCTGGGATCAAACTCCCAGCGCTTTAATCCACTGAGCTATTTGGCTGGCCCTTCCTCCAGCAAATTTTAGAAAGGCAGAAAAATACAAAATGAAGTGGCTTTGCGATTATCCTCGGTGAAATCTGTCTGGTTAGTATTAAGTTCATACTGACTTTTGTCTTTCCCCTCAGTTGTGTAAAATTTCTCCAGCTAATTTTTTTCAGTGACAGGTCTGCAGACAAGGCCAGGCAGCCCTTTGTTCCTCGGCTCCTTCTTTCCACAAAGCCTTCTCATTTTATCCTGTGCACTACAAAGCACGCCCACCCATATGGTGTTTCTCAAACCCGTTTCCGGGATACATTACACAACCCACACTGATTCTCCCTTAATTCCAATTACTGTTTAATTTGCTTCATTTACCATATTCTACCTTGATATAACTTGGAACCCTTATCTCCGTAGTACTGTAATACAATTACTTGAAGGCTACCACACAATTGTTTAGCCTTAAGATATACATCAATAAGGTAATTATTACATATTAAATTGAATTTTATTATATCCTATTAAGTACTTTTATATGCATATCATTCTGCAAAACAATTATTGTTCTTTTTTTATTACAAAAATTAATACAAAAAGCACTTTTTCGTTTGTTTCTCATTGCCAATAGAATTTTTCTTTTCAATCTCTTTTTCTAAAAGATTGAATGGGAAAAAGAGATTTCTTTCAGCCTTTTGGGTAACTTCTGCCCTTAAGCAATCTGATCGTCTTTTTCTTATCATTTGGAATATAAAAGTAAATAAAACTCTTAGTTCCAGTCATCTCTGCAAACATAGGGCAGACATCTGGTAATATTATCTGTTTATATGTAAATATTCTAGACTTGCGCTTTAAAGAGATCTGTGTTTTATTTAAAATACATGAAAGGATGGAGGCAGCAGAAACATGTCTCAAGGGTCTTGTGTGTTTTAGAGAGGAATGTCAGGAATGTGGGCTTCACAGCTTGTAAAACAATAACTTCTTTGATTGGACATTCAGTTGTGCTTTGCCTGGCGCTCTTCTGTTTTTCAATTCAAAGGTAAATTTAACTTAGGGAGGAGATATTTCTGTTTGTCAGTTTCAAAAGCCATTTGTTTTCATTTTGTCTGTTTTTTTAAGTCATAAATCTTTTGAAATTTGAACTCTACCCTTGTTTACCACCACGGTATTGCTTTAGAGGTTAAAGTTTGTAACTTACTGCTTTTTCTATCTTTGAAAGGAAAACTAGGCAGAAAAGACCGTTTGGGAAACTTTATTAGTAAAACTGATCCCAAAGGTCCTATTTAAAGCAGATTACACCTGGCATTCAAAACGTGCTATTAAATACATATTTTCTTAATGTTACGATAAAAATAGCTGGCACTAATAAAATGTTCTCTTGTCATCTTATAAACAAGTATCCCCAAAAATGTTCCATGTTGAACACACTCACACATTTCTATGGATTTTTGAGCTTCTCAACTACAATTCAGTAAACAGTAGCAAATGATATCCTTTTGACATTTCCACTACTTCATGCACATTTTTCAACATACCTTTAAATACTGGTTTAGATCTGTTCATAGTCACATTTCTTGAAGCACTAATAAGCAGCGGGAGGTTTCTGGTATCATATGTCTAGGAATTCTTAACATTCCTTTAAACTTATAACATGGTTTTATTCCGTTGTGATACAATTTAAAAGGAAAAAAAAATATGTATCTTTTGAAGTTGGAAAATATCTGGAGTTGAAGCCTAAAAACGAAATTTGATACCATAAATAGCCCAGTTTTGAAAGATTCATCCATTAGCGAAGTAATAATAAGATACAGTTTACTGAGAAATTGCTAAGGCCAGCCTTGTTTGCTAGATTGTAAGGGTGGACTTTAGCTAAGAAGTCCCATGAGCTGTTCGGGTATGTGAGCTGAGAATGTTTGGTGCGGTTTAAAATGATTGGGGAAAAAAATGAAAGAAAACTCAAGTAAAACCAGTACTTCATGGTTTGTGAGAAACATGAAATTAAACTCTTGAAGCTCAAAAATACAGTTTCTGGGGACACAATCGTGTTAGTTTATTTATTTCTATGTTGTCTGAGCTAGATTTTAAACATTGTCTGTCCCAGGGTAATGGTTGACGCATTGCGTCAAACTGAGAATTTTAGAATCTTGGCTCAGTGACTCAGCAGTTCTGGGGGGGGGGGGGGGGGGGGGGGGGGGGGGGGGGGGGGGGGGGGGGGGGGGGGGGGGGGGGGGGGGGTGCAGAGGGCATGACACAGCGTAGCCATCTGTGCTCTGAGACTTTGTGATGTGTGATCCATTGTGTTACCTTTCGAAGTCTGGAAGTTTCATTAAGTGATTCAGTAAACGCCCTCGGCTCTGTGCGGGTGGAGACAGGTGAGTGGAGCTGTGTATGCCCAGGTCAGGGGCCTGCTTACTCCAGCAGGAAGGCAGAGACCGGGCTGCTCTTGCTGCTTTTGCTGTCTTCTCCCACCTTGAACTTGCCCCTCTGCCATGCAGCCCTGCTGGGGAGCCAGCTAATTGTGGGTTGAAATCTCTACAAATTGTGAGCTAAATAAACCTGACCTTTCTTAATTTGGGGTATTGAGTGTGTTGTCTCAACCACGAGCACAAAGTGGCTAACAGACCCGGCATGCACAAAACAGGGACCATTTGAACTGAGTCTCTGATTCACAGAACCTAACGTATTTACTACCTGGTCCTTTACAAGGAATATTTAAAATTAGGTTTGTTTTCTGGGATGCTTAGGCTAATGCTGCCACACATGCCTATGAACCATTAAATTGTGATTTAGCTTAATTGCCATAAATCAAATTTTTAGTATCACCCGTTTGTTTTTCTAGGGTGATGACTTTAACAGCTTTCCAGCACAATAAATGTTGTTTTATCCTTAGTCTTGGATCCAGTATTCTTTTGAGTGACTGCACATTTATTTTCAAAACATGGTGAAAAAACCATGAAGTATATTCGTAAGTAGGGAAAAGTAAAACCCTGACACTAGCTCATTAGCACCATGCACTAACATGTATTTTGGCTAAAATGCAAACTAAAATTTGATTTTATGAATATCAAAATTTGATGCACATCTAAACTTGCAACCCAGAAAAAACATCATTTATTTCACTAAATTTCTCCCCTAGGTGATGTAGTTCAGTGACCAAAATAAATAAATAAATAAATAAATAAAAACAAAAAAACAACCCACTTGCCTACATGAAGTTCTTGGTTCCTTTCCCAATATCATGAATGAAAAAAAAAAAAAAGCCTAATGGAAAAGCTCTTGATAAAATCTATACCACCATGATATTAGAATTTCAAGAAGATATTCACTGAAGATATCCAGAATTTTTTTCTCAAACTGAGAAACATTTACTATTATTTAGCACCTTATTTTAAGAAAATGAAGTCTGGGCCTGGGAGATAGCTCCGTGGTCTAAGCACCTGCCTGGCAAGCTCGAGGACCTGGGTTCAATCCCTAGTGCCATATGTCATACTGGTCCCAGGCCACACCAGCCACTGAATCCTGGTGTGGTGGTGCAGAACTGTAATCCCAGCATTGAGGAAGCTGAGACAGAAGGATCACTACAAGTCTGAGCTGTGTAGTGAGACTCTGTACCAAGTAGTTAAACAAATAAATACAAGATGATGATGATTATGATGATGATTATTTGCATTGGTTAGGGAAGGATCTATAGGGTGTTGAAGGTCTCACATCGGATTCATAGTGATCTGCCTGTTTAGAGGCCCACAAAAGCTGGGATTACAGGAGAGTGCCACCACACCCAGTCTCAATTGCTGTCTCAGTGCACCCCGGTGGTGGTGCCAGCACAGCAGGATCAAACCCCTGGCCCCTGCACTAGAAGATTTAAAAAAAAAAATGCAGTCAAACTGAAACCCACACACATGCACGCACACACACACACACACACACACACACACACACACACAATTTATGGTCTCATATAATCTTACAGATTATAACCCTATGTATTTACTTTTTGTATTTAGGACAGGGTCTAAAGGGTCTTATTGTATATATCAGACTGGTAGTGATTCTCCTCTTCTCAGCCTCCCAAGCACTGGAATTAACAGGTGCACACCACCACGCCCAGACTCAATAGCCCTCCTAGGGGCAGGGCCTGCACAGCAGGCCTAAGGATGAACTCACGGCTCCCAAGTCTGCCTAAGCAGGCACTTTAATCTGCTGAGCTATTTGTCAGACCCTATAACTCTATTGAAAATTAAGCTTCTTGATCAGCCTTCTTTTGCTTTCTGCTCAGCTGGTGTCTGCTTTCCTCCAAGTGTTTTCTTCATTTGCAGGCCACAAGCGGTGGAAAGAAGTTAGCAGCAGCTTTTTACCTACATTGTCCTAAATTCAAGTCCAACAAAATAACACAGCATCTATTCTCAGTTACAGTAGCACAAAAACACAAGTGCACTACGATGGTAATAGGAAGCACTTACTGTGATTAACAAGGATTTAGAGTTCAGGCTGGCCATGCCTGCAGGCTAGGTCCTACCCTGGCTTTCCTGATCTCCAAGGAATGGGAAAAAAACATCTGGGAAAGAAAGCTATAGTTTTATGGTTAAATAAGAGAAGAAGGAGAATTACTCTAAGAATGAATTCTTAAGTATTGTGCTGTTTGGTCAAAAAGAAAATGTGATTTTCTTTTGCTAATTCATTTTTATTTTTTATGTAAAAGCTTCAGATTGCTGCATTTTATTTTTCTTATTTTATTTTTTTTCCTCTTGGAACTTAGAGTAGATAATGTATTTTCAGGAATCTAGGATTTTTTTTTTTTTTTTTTTTTACAATATACATTGTTATCTCCTTAGCGGTTATCCATAGTTTAAGAAGCAGACAGGACATCCTGTCCAAGCACTATTAGTACAAATTTTTCTACTCATTGAATTAAATGAAACTAGCTATATACCTATCCTAACTATTCTGTATATACAAATACAAAATGGCCCTTCCTTTGCGTTCCCTCTTTTTGTTTAGTCCTGTCAGAGATGGGTGTTCACTCCATTGGCATCTAAATACTATAGATGCGTGAATTCAGCAAAGCAATCCAACACAGTCCAGCAGTTCACAATAGTGGTGGGTTATCTAAAGAAGCTGTTGACTAGAACCTTTTACAGCACAGCATATTATTATAGTTTTATTTTATATACTTCGCTTATATACTTTTCTGCTGAAAGGTTAAGACCAAGATAAAGCAAGAACTATATAACAAAAAATGTAACTTTTGTATCTGATGAGGTCAAGTCCCCTCAGGGTTTATCCTGTAACCCTGTACCGCACTTTGTAGAACCTTTGCCAGTGTCAGCCTTGTGGATGAGATACAGCTATTGCTTGACCAGTGTGCTTTCTATGAAACACTGAGAGAATGTTTTCTCTCCATGTGACTCTCCTTAGACACACTGTAGATCATTGGTCACATTCCTCTGTGGCTCCATAATCCCCTTTATCAGAGAATTTGAGGCACTACTGAGTTCCATGATGTTATAGTACAGGTTCTCCTATGTCCTGAGTCTTCACTGACCTTGAAAGGCTAGGGCCAAAATGTTGGCTGACTTTGTAACCCATCCTTTTCTCTACTTTTTGATCTGGAAACTTAGGTTGTTAACCCTCCAGAAGAGAAGCTTATTGTTACCCTGCAACATATGCAGTTCAGTTTACCCTATCTTTCTAAGTAACAAACATCTTAGACATAACATGGAACATGTATTTTCCATCAAGTATTGATATGTTAAACTTTAAGTCCCTACAGAATGTGAGGAGAAAAAAATAATTAAAAATAGGATAAACCCTTGCATATTTTTACACAAATTTAGAAATCTAACCTTATAGCATTGTAGCAGGACAGTCCTGTGACATTTTTTTTTCTCATTTCTTTTTTACAGTTATTCCCCTTTATTTAAGAAAAGAAGAACTTTTACTTGAGAGACAGTATGGTTTTTTGCTTTTTTCTATTTTTTTGGTACAGGGTCTCACTATGCATACAGCCCACATTCATAGTGATCTTCCTGCAATAATTGATATTTCATGACAAGAAGTACATATTTAGAAGAGCAGAAAGACGCATTCCAAGTGTGACCCTTCTATTACACATTGCTATCTTCAATACAGTTGCTTGGTTCACAGGTGTCAGCATGTATAGTTAGTCAGGGTGAGAATCCTACCAATTAACTGCTAGTTTCAAAAACCTACTGATGTTTCTCAGGATCATTTCCCTGCCCATCTTGTGCATATAAATGTATGGCTTTGTTCCTGTCCTATTTCCCAGCTTTTCTCCTTGCCCTTTCCTCATTTTCTAATCCTCAAGTTCTCACTTTCCTTTTAATTGTGTTATACCTTTCTATTTGTATTTCTTCTTTTGAGTTCTTATACTACGGAGACTATCCAATATTTACACATGTGTGTCTGGTTTGTTTCACTAATGAATATATCTTCAAATGATATCAACTTAAATATAAATGCTTCAAGTTTATCATTATTTATAGCTCAGTAATACTCCATTGTATAAAGATATCACTTGTTTTTCAACCCTTCCTCATGTGATGGGCATCTTGGCCATTTCCAAGATTTTGCTATCACAAACTGTGCTGCTACAAGCATAGATATACATATATCACTATGATATGACATTTTCAGTTCCTCTGGGAACATTCCCAATAGGGGAATAGGGGGCTTGAATAGGATTTCCAGTCATAGTTTCTTAAGGAGTCTCCCACACTGATTTCCATAATGGTTGCACCAGTCTATATTCCCAGCAGTGGAGAAGTGTTCCCTTTTCCCCACATCCTCTCCAACATTTGTTGTTGGTTGATTTCTTTACTATAGACATTCTTTGTTGGGTGAGATGGTATCTCAGTGTTGTCTTAATTTGCATTTCACAGATGGCTAGTGATGTAGAGGATTTTTTCACATATTTATTCACTTCTTTAATTTTGTCCTCTGAGAAATGTGTGTTCATCTTGGATGCCCATTTCTGAACTGGGTCTTTAAATTTAGGGGCCTTAATGTTATTTAGTTCTTTATAAATTTTAGAGAGCAGAACTTTGTCTAAATGTTTATTAGTTAAGATTTTTTTGAAATTTGTGGGTTGTCTTTTCACTTTGTTGGTAATTTCTTTTGATGTTGAAAAAATTCTCAGTAAGAGTTGGTCCCAGTTGTTAATTCTTTCAAGTATTACCTGTATGATTTGATTTCTGTTCATGACTCTTTGCCTACCCCTATGTCTTCAAGAGTTCCTCCTACCTTTCCTTCTAGGAGATTTAGTGCTTCTGTTTTGGACTTTAGCTTAGTGCATGGTGATAGACCTGGGTCAAGTTTTAGTCTTCGGCATGTAGAGAACCAGTTTTTCCAGCACCATTTGTTAAAGAGGCTATCTTTCTTCCAGTAAGTGTGTTTGGCCCTTTTGTTGAAGATCAGGTAGCTGAGTGTGTTCACAGAGGCCTCTGTGTCTCCTAATTTATTCCATTGATCCTCATGTCTATTTTGTACCAATACTATGCTGATTTTATTACAATAGTTTTGTAGTATAATTTCAGATCAGGAGTTGTAATGCCTCCTGCCTTATCTTTGTTAGCCAGGATTTGTTTGCTATTCTAGGTCTTTTTTGGTTCCAAATAAGTTTTAGAAATGATTTCTCTAGATTGCTACAGTTTAGATGGAGACAATCAGAGTGATTTGGAGGAAACCTTCAGCTTGGTTTCACTTAGGCCTATGCCTTAACCACCCATGAATATGAGATCATTGTTGGCAGAAATAAAAAGTAGTACAACCACTCTGGGAATCTGTATGAGGTCGATAGAACAAGAATTCCATTTGGCTCAGCTAGTTTCTTGGATATCTTCCCAAATGAATTAAAATCATCATACTATAATGCTACATGCTTAGCCATGTCTAGCACAGCTCAAGACAGTTACATTATGGTAGCATCATATCTGTATGTGCCTGAAGAAATGCATCTATCTCCCTACATATCTCTCTATCTACGTATTGTATATATATATCTATATATACTTCATATATATCTATATATAATTACATATATCATATATTTACATATGTCATATATTACCATAAAGAAGGATAAATTTGAGTCACATAGAAAAATGAATAGGTCTTAGAGCTATATTGCTACTTGAAATAGACATCCTTTTAAAATCACTTGGAAAACACATGGCTGGGTTTAAAATTCCATCTCAGTTGAAAACAATAAATAAAAATACCACAAATGGACATCTATTGTAAAAAATATTAGAAATAAAATGATCCACAAATTGGTCTGAAGATCGCTTTTTAAAACGGACATAAGCCAGTAGAGTCTACCAGTATAGCTCACAGGTAGCCATGTGACATGGTCACTTGAATCTTTCACAGACTGTCTGCAGCTCATTATCTCCTCTACCTGATGTGAGTTATAATGACTCAGAGTTTGTTTTATTTCTATGTAGATAGGAATACTTAGAATCTCAGCCAATCACACTCAACTTTCTGCTGTCTGTGCAGGTTGTGTGTGTTACATATTTGAAAGCAAGTGATAGATGGACACAGTAAGGATGGGTTTTTAGATAGATGGGCAGGTAGAAGAGAGATGGTAATGATGATAGATGGATAGATGGATGGATAGATAGATAGACAGACAGACAGACAGAGACAAAGAAATGAAACCAGTGATAGAGTGTATAGCAACTGAGGAGACACAGGACAAAAATAAGCACTTTTCAAATGTATTTTTCACGTTCTTATGTTTGTTTGTATTCATTTGCTTTCTAGGGAAGGATTTGTAGAATTACAGTCCAATGGAGAACTGACATTTAAAAAAATTATTGTAAAGAATTGCTCAAACAATGTTTGCAGTAAAAGAAATATTGCCATTAATCCCCCTCAAAGTAAGCCCTCTTTCTTCAAACACATTTATCTTACTATTCTCACCACTTTTGATGCAGTTCCGGATGTATTCTGTGAGTGCGTGTACAATGTGTGATAAAAAAAAAAAAAAAAGTGCAGTGACTAATGCTTCCACATGGCATCTAATGGAGAGGCAGGTCTGTGTGTCCTTAGCAGATGTGATACTGTGTGACTTCCGACCCATCCCCAAAGTCAAAATGAGCAGGGAAGGTCAAGGCTTTGAATCAATTTATGAAGTGGGATCAGCCATGATGATGCTACAAATGACATTCATGAAAGAAGATTTCTAGAACTGCCTCAGAAAGGGCTAAGGATAGTGGGCTAAGTGCTTTTGAACTGAGCGGAAGTATTTGGCAGGGAATAAATTACAATATATGTCTTGAGTAATAAATTTCAAAAATCTAACCATTCACTGTGATTTTTATGATCCATCATAGCTACGTGGAGTGGAACAGTATGTATCAGTCTGATCATTTTAAGCTTGTCTGATTATTTTACTATTCTCACTGTGTCTAATAGATAAATATTTAGAAGATTCCATTAAATTTTTTTCTTTATATCCTGGGAGAGACAGTCATTCATAAACTTTTACCATTAAATGAGCACTTGAAAATATTAATCCATGTGATCTTAGAAGAGGCAAGAAGGGAATTTTGGAACTTCAGAAAAATGGATAAATATTCAACTTAATGTCTTAAATAAACTAGAGTTGTGTGCATAAATTGGTAGGATACAATTCTGGAAAAATTACCAACCAGAGATCAATTCTGAAATATTGAATTGCCTTGAAAATTTCTTCATTACAAATAATCACAAAGAATGTAAAAAAATCGACTTTTTCTGCTCATATGGTAAGATGTTATGGGAAGCTTATTTTGTTGCGGAAAAACAAACTTCTTGAGTTGTTTTCTCTTTTTTTTTTTTTTTTTTTTTTTTTTTTTTTTTTTTTTTTTAATTGTCTTGTCTTGAGTGGCAAAAGTGAATGTGTACGATGTTTTATTTCTTTTCCTAATTTACTTCTTAACTATTTTTACTTCATTTATTTAAAAAAAAATCATTTTTTCAAAGCACTTTAAAAAATCTTTTATATGTTTGGAACAAGGTCTTACTACATAGCTCAGACCTATAGTGATCCTCCTGTCTCAGCTCTGCAGTGCTGAGATTATAGGCATGCAAAATCATGCCCAGTTGTGGTGGCTGGCACAATGTTCCCCTGGGTTCTGTGTCCTGCAGGAATTGAACCCAGGTCCTTGAATTTTTTCATAAAGTTATTGAAAAACAAATCGCAACGAGACAGTTTCAAACCAAATTAGTAGGATAGATTCAATAATTAATACATTGCATATTGTTTTCTTAGTGGTTATTTGTTGAACAAGATGCAGACATGATATTCTATTTACAAACACTATTAGAGCAGATCCCTCTATTCATTGAATTATAAATTATATAGAGCTGTATATCTATCTTAACTATTTTGAATATGCAGTGGTCATTCATTTGTATCCCCTTTTTTGTTTAGTTTTGTCGTTTATATATTATAGGTGTGTGAATTCAGCAAAATATTCCAAAACAGTCCAGTAGTCCATAATAGTATTGGGTTTTCCATGTCTGTCAATGTCAGTTGTTGACTTGAGTATTTTATGGCTCAGAATAATAATATGGCTATATTTTGTTTTTATGCTTTTCTGTTGGATATTTAAGACCAAGATAAAGCAAGACCTGTATAACAAGAATTGTAGCTTTTGTATCTAATTAAGGTCAGGCAAGTTCCTTCAGTATTTATCCTGAAACCCTGTACTGCAGTTTGTAGATCCTTTGTCTGTGTCAGCTATGTGGATGAATCACGGCCATTGCTTGACCAATATGCTTTCTGTGAAAGCCTGAGACAATATTTTCTCTTCATGTGACTCTCCCTAGGCACACTCTAAAACATCGATCACTTACCTCCTTGGGCTTATACTCTCTTTTATCAGACATACAGTTATATATACAAGATGGGTAAGGAAATGATCCTGAGAATCTTCAGATTTTTTGAACCTAGCAGTTAATTGGAAAGATTCTCACCCTGACTAACTATAAGTGCTGATGCCCGTGAACTAAGCAACTGCACTGAAGATGGCAATTTGTAATAGTAGGTTCATGCTTGCAGTGCCTGTCATTCTGCTCTGAATACGTGTTGCTTATCATGTTATGCCAGTTGCTGCCATGCTGTATCTCAGGTAGATGTTTGTTTAAAAAGAAGGGGGTGGTACATGAAGGTAGGAGACAGGAAAAGGATTTTTGTGGGACTGTCCTGCTACAATGCTGTATATGGTTAGATTTCTAAACTTATGTGTAAACATATGTAATTGTTTATTCCTATTTTTAAAATATATTTTACTTTTTAAAATGTTTTATGCTTTGTTTTGTAGGGAATTCAAGTATAGCATATCAATACTTGGTGAAAAATACCTGTTCCATGTTAAGTCTAAGATGTTTGATATTTAGACAGGTAGTGAGGTTAAGCTCAACAGCCTAACTTGTATGGTAATAACAATAAGCTTCTCTTCTGGAATGTTAAAAACCTAAGTTTGCAGACCAAAAATTAGAGAAAAGGAGGGCCACAAGGACAGCCAACATTTTGGCCCTAGCCTTTCAAGGTCAGTGAAGACTCAGGACATATGAGAACTTGTACTGCAACAACATGCAACTCAGTTGTGTCCCAAATTTTCTGATCAAGGTCCTTGCATTTTTCAGGCAAGCTCTTAACCTGCCGAGCTATCTCCCCAGCCATGAAAATTTTTATGGAAAAACTTGATTTTCTAGTTGTCCACTTTGATTTACAACTAGAACTGTGGAAGGAATTAAGTTTATGAACCACTGTAATACGCAAAGCAAGTAAAACTGCAACATGCGAGCGGTAGAATGCAATGATAGCTATCAAGAAACACTCACTTTCCTTTCAGGATCACAGCCTATGTGCTCTCAGCTACCAGAGCTCTGAACATTTCTTATGGTGCCAAATTTTAAAAGTGGTTCTTGTAACATAATGCTTATGTAAGAAAAACTTCAAAAATTAAAATTGCAGAAGAAAGTAAATCATGGTAAGATTACAGAAGAAATTCTTAAGCAAAGCCTAAGTCTATTGTTATCTTCTTCACAGTAAATGAAGTTTACTTTTCTGAAGTAGTCTCTGTATTTGGATAAACAATATTGGTATTTAGTGGTTATAAGATACTTTGATGATGGTACATGGGGAAAAATGCATGAATTCTTCAATAAACACCAGTTATAGTTATCTGGTAAAATCTGCTCAAATACAACTCTTACCTGATCTGGATTTGGAACCATTATGCTATCTTTGCACGAGAATCTGTTCCACTTTCCTTTAATCTACTTATGAAACATTATTTGAAGTGTAAAAGACATATCAATTAGATAGTCATATCCGAGTTCTAAATATGTACAGTGTGTCTACTAAAATATTTCAGGAAAATATTTAGTAAGAAAAGCAACCAACAACAAATGTTGGAGAGGTTGTGGGGAAAAGGGAACACTTCTTCACTGCTGGTGGGAATGTAGACTAGTACAACCATTGTGGAGGTCAGTATGGAGACTCCTCAAAAGAATAGGACTAGAAATCCCATTCAAGCCAACTATCCCCCTACTGGGAATTTTCCCAAAGGATTTGGATACATTGTATCATAGAGA
>PVKA01049340.1:0-13297 GCA_004027165.1 Ctenomys sociabilis | reverse complement strand
ATAGAAGTGGGTTATCCATAGAAGTTGTTGACTTGAGCCATTCACAGCTCAGTATATTAATATGACTTTACTTATACATCCATTTTTATACTTTTCTGCTGGATGGTTAAGACCGAGTTAAAGCAAGACCTATATAACAAGAAATGTAACTTTTGTATCTGATACCCTCAGGGTTTATTCTGTAACCTTTGTACCGTACTTTGTAGATCCCTTGTCAGTGTCAGCCATGTGGGTGAGTCATGGCCATTGCTTGACCAATTTGCTCTCTGTGGAAGCCTGAGAGAAAGTTTTCTCTCCATGTGACTCTCCTTAGGCACACTATAGAACATCATTGATCCCATTCTCTGTGGCTCCATAATCTCCTTGATCAGAAAATTTGGGGCACAACTGAGTTACATGATGTTAGAGTACAATTCTCCTATGTCCTGAGTCTTCACTGACCTTGAAAGGCTAGGGCCAAAATGTTGGCTGACCTAGCAGGCTTTCTTTTTCTCCAATTTTTGATCTGCAAAACTTAGGTTGTTAACCCTCCAGAAGAGAAGCTTATTATTGCCCTGCAACATATGCAGTTCAGTTTACCCACACTATTTGTCTAAATATCAGACATCATAGACATAACATGGAACATGTGTTTTCCATCAAGTGTTGAGATACTAAATTCTAAGTCCATACAGAATGTGGAGAAGAAAAAAAAATTAAAAAAAGGAATGAACACTTACATATATTTACATAGATATTTAAAAATCCATCCATATATAGCATAGTAGCATTGTAGCATGATTGTCTTGTGACTTTTTTTGTCTTATTTTCCACTTATTACCCTTAAAAAAGGGCAGTATAGTAATAGTTGGTATGTCATGACAAGAAGTACAAATGTAGAAGACCAGAATGACAGTCATTCTGTCAGTGTAACACTTCTATTACACCTTGTTAAAATCAGTGCAGTTGCTTGGTTCACAGGTATCAGCATATATAGTTAGTCAGGGTGAGAAGCCTACCATTTTAATAGCTAGTTTCAAAAATTTCCAGATGTTTCTCAGGATGATTGTCTTACCCATCTAGTATGTATAAGTGAATGGTCTTGCCTCTGTCATGTTTCTCAGCACTTCTCCTTGCCCTCACCTCATTGTTCAATCCTCAAGTTCTTGCTTTCCTTTTAATTGTGTTATACATTTCTATTTGTAGTTCTTCTTTTGAGTTATACTAGGGAGACTATACGATATTTGCATATGTGGGTCTGGTTTATTTTGCTTATGTCTTCAAATGGCATCCACTTAAATATGAAAGCTTCGAGTTTATCATTCTTTATTGCTGAGTAATACTCCATTCTATGAAAATACCACATCTTTTTCAACCATTCCTCATGTGACGGGCATCTTGGTTGTTTCCAAGATTTGGCCATCACAAATTGTGCAGCTATAAACATAGTTACACATATATCCCTATGTTATGATGTTTTCAGTTCCTCCAGGAAAATTTCCCAGTAGGAGGATAGCTGGCCTGAATGGGATTTCCAGTCCTAGTTTCTTAAGGAGTTTCCACACTGATTTCCATAATGGTTTGCACCAGTCTGCATTCCCACCAGCAGTGGAGAAGGGTTCCCTTTTCTCCACAACCTCTCCAACATTTGTTGTTGGTTGATTTTTATTTATTTTTTATGATAGCCATTCTTTCTGGAGTGAGATGGTATCTCAGTGCTGTTTTAATTTGCATTTTATGGCTGACTAGTGATGTGGAGCATTTTTTCATATATTTATCTGCTGTTTTAATTTTGTCATGCTCTGAGAAGTGTGTGTTCATCTTGGATGCCCATTTCTGGATTGGTTCTTTAAATTTATGGGCCCTGATATTTTTAGTTCTTTATAAATTCTAGAGAGCAGACCTTTGTCTGAGTGCTTATGAGTTAGGAATTTTTCAAAATTTGTGGGCTTTCTTTTCACTTTGTTGGTAATTTCTTTTGACATGCAAAAAATTCTCAATAACAGGTGGTCCCAATTGTTAATTCTTTCAAGTGTTTCCTGTGTGAATACATGTTTATTCATGAACTCTTTGGCTACTCCTATGTCTTCAAGAGTTTCTCCTACTTTCTCTTATAGGAGATTGAGTGTTTCTGTTTTAATGTTAAGATCATTAATCCATTTTGACTTTAGCTTAGTGCTTGGTGGTAGAGCTGGGTCAAGATTTAGTTTTCGACATGGTGCAGAGCCAGATTTTCCAGCACCATTTGTTAAAGAGGCTATCTTTCTTCCAGTAAGCATGTTTGGCCCCTTTGGTCAAAGATCAAGTGGTTGACTGTGTTTGTAGAGGCCTCTGCATCTTCTAGTCTATGCAATTGATCCTCAGATCTATTTTGTTGCTAATACCATGCTGATTTTATCGCAGTAGCTTTATAGTATAATTTCAAGTCAGGAATTGTAATGTGTCCTGTCTTGTGTTTCTTGGCCAGGATTTCCTTTGCTATTCTAGTTCTTTTCTGGTTCCAAATAAATTTTTGGAATGATTTCTCTAGGTCTGGGAGGTATTTTGTTGGTAGTTTGATAGGGATTGCATTGAATCTGTGCAACAATTTTGGGAGTATGGCCATCTTCACAATGTTGGTTCTTCCTATCCAGGAGCAGGGTATATCTTTCCATTTTCTGAAATCCTCGACTATCTCATTTTTCAGAGTACTATAATTTTCCATGAAAGGATCTTTAACTTCTTTAGTTAGATGAATTCCAAGATATTTCATTTTCTGCAGGGTTATTGTAAAAGGTATTCTTTCTATAGTTTCTCTCTCATTGTGTTTGTTATCTGTGTAGAGAAATACTATTGACTTTTGAGTATTGACTTTGTATCCTGCTATGCTACTGAATTTCTGTATCAGTTCTAGTAGTTTCTTGGTGGAATTTTTGGGGTCTTCCAAGTAAAATATCATGTCATCTGCAAATAGTGGTAATTTAACTTCTCCTTTACTTATTCTTATTCCTTTTATCTTTTCCTCTTATCTTATGGCTATAGCTAATGATTCCAAAACTATATTGAGTAAGAGGGGTGATAGAGGACATCCTTTTCTTGTACCAGATCTAAGAGTAAAAGATTTCAGTTTTTCCCCATTTAGAATTATGTTAGCTGTTTGGTTGTCATAGATAGCTTTTGTCAAATTGAGGTAGAGGCCTTCTATTCCAATTTTCTGTAGACCTTTGAATATGAATGAGTGTTGGACTTTGTTAAAAGCTTTTTCTGTATCAAATGAGATCATCATGTGATTCTGAGATTTCAGTCTGTTAATATAGTGTTATTACATTTATAGATTTTCGAATATTGAACTATCCTTGCATCCCTGGGATGAATCCTTCCTGGTCATGCTTTATGATCTT
Source organism: Ctenomys sociabilis (assembly GCA_004027165.1). Lineage (NCBI taxonomy): Eukaryota > Metazoa > Chordata > Mammalia > Rodentia > Ctenomyidae > Ctenomys > Ctenomys sociabilis. Next base: position 9,938 of record PVKA01049340.1, on the reverse strand, counting down.
CTTGATGATTTGCTGTATTCTGTTTGCTAGGATTTTATTGAGGATTTTTGCATCTATATTCATGAGAGAGATTGACCTGTAGTTCTCCTTTTTAGTTGTGTCTTTCCCTGGTTTTGGTATCAGTATAATACTTGTCTCCAGGAATGATTTTTGGAGAACTGGTTCCTTTTCAATTTCATTGGAGAGTTTGTGGAGTGTAAATTTCTTGTAGAATTCAACTGTGAATTCATCAGGACCTGGACTTTTCTTTGTCGGCAGGCTTTTTATTACATTTCGTATTTCGTTGGCTGTTATTGGCTTATTGAGAGTTGCTATATCTTCTTGATCGATCCAGTTTTGGTAATTTGTACCTTTCGAGGAATCTGTCCATTTCTTCTATGTCTTCTATTCTGTGAGTGTAAGGATTCTCGAAGTAACTATTGATAATCTTCTGAATTTCCACTGGGTCTGTGGTGATTAAATCCTTTTCATTCCTCATTGCTTATATTTGTATTTTTTTCTTTACTATTTTTGATGAGGTTGGTTAGTGGCTTATCAATTTTATTTAGTCTTTTAAAGAACCAGCTTTTTGATTCATTGATTCTTTGAAATGTTTTCTTCATGTCAATTGAATTAATTTCTGTTCAAATTTTTATGATTTCTTCTGATCTTTGGACTCTGGGTTTGGTGTGCTCTTCCTTTTCTAGATGTTGGAGGGACTGCATTAGTATGTTTGTTTATTCCCATTCTGTTTTCCTAATGTGTGAGTTCATACCTATGAACTCCCCTCGGAGAACTGCTTTCATCGCATCCCATAAATTCCTGTAAGTTGTGGTTGAATTTTCATTGAACTGTAGATATTGCTGAATTTGTTGTTTAATTTAATCTGCAGTCTATTGATTGCTGAATAGGGCGTTGTTTAATTTCCATGTATTTAGGGGGGTTTTCTGGTTTCTTTTGTCGTTTATTTCCAGTTTCCTTGCACTATGGTCAGATAATATGCATGGGATAATTTCTGTTATCTTGCATGTACTTAAGCATGACCTATGGACCAGTACGTGGTCTTATTCTTTTTTTTTTTTTTTTTTTGTCTTTTTGAGACAGGGTCTCACTATGCAGTTCAGGCTGGCCTTAAGCTCACTTTGTAGCTCAGGCTGGTCTCGAACTCACAGCAATCCTCCTGCCTCAGCCTCCCGAGTGCTGGGATTACAGGCATGAGCCACCACGCCTGGCTTAGTACGTGCTCTTATTTTAGAGAATGACCCATGTGCAGCTGAAGAAAATGTGTATTCAGCTGTGGTTGTGTGGAACACTCTGTATATGTCCACCAAGTCCATTTGTTCCAGGCTCTGGTTCAGTTCTACTTACTTCTTTGCTAGTTTTTTGTCTGCTTGATCTGTCTTTTTGGGTGAAGGGGGAATTTATGTCTCCTGTCAAGATTGTGGTATTGGCGATTAGATTTTTCATGTCCATTAAGATTTGCTTTACATAGTTGGGTGCTCCCGTGTTTGGTGCATAGATGTTTATGAGTGTTACCTCTTCCTGTTGCATTCTAACCCTAACCAGTGTATGGTGGCCTTCTCTGAGTCATTTGATCCTTCTTGGTTTGAAGTTGAGACTGAAAACAGGATTGCTACCCCTGCTTTTTTCTGAGGTGCTGGGACATGAAGTATTGTTTTCCATCCTTTGACTTTAAGTCTGTGAATTTCTTTATGAGTTAAGTGCGTTTCTTGTATACAGCATATTGTTGGGTTTTGTTTCCTAATCCACTTTGTCAGTCTACTTGTCTTAATTGATGAATTGAGTGCATTTACATTGATGGTTATAATTGAAATGTGCTGACTTATGATTGTCATGTTATTTACCTGCTTTTGTTTACCCTTTTTTCTTCTGTGTTTAATTCTTCACCCCATTTAGTATGTTTCTTCTGTTCTCCTTCTTGGAGTTCTGATCATTTTGGTTCTTCTCTAGAACATCTTTTAGTAGTCTATATGTGGTTGGCTTTGACATCATGAAATTCTTTAGTTGTTCTCTGTTGTGGAAGTAATTCACTTGTCCATGAAATTTGAAAGAGAGTTTTTCAGGGCATAGTAGTCTGGGCTGAAATTTGTTTTCATGGAGGATTTGAAGTACTTTGCTCTATGCTGTCCTTGCCTTCATGGTTTGTGAAGAGAAGTCGGCTGTAATTCTGATGGGTTTTCTTTTGAATGTGATCTACTTCTTTTCTCTAGCAGCTTTCAGTATATTATTCTTGTGTTGTATTTCTGGGATCTTGGCTATTATATGTCTCAGTGTGTTTTTAGTTAGGTTGAAGTTATTTGGCATTCTGTGTGCTTCAGTTACCTGAATATTAGATTGTTTCCTCATATTTGGTAAGTTTTCTGCTATTACTTCTGCCCATATTCTTTTTATATCATTTGTATTGACTCCTTCTTTCTCATTTATACCTGTTAATCTCATGTTGTTCATCTTGGTATCATATTGCAAGTGATCGATTATTTTTTCCTGCATCTTAGTTGTTTTTAAGAGATCCTTCCTCACCTTTTCACTAGCTGCACCAGCTTCTTCAAGATCTGAAGCTATGTCTTTACTTTCACTCAAACAGTTTTGTAGACTTGTGATTGATATTTTTAATTCTATATCTCTTTCACTCTTCCTCATGCTGTCTCTTTCTTGTATTGCATATTCAAGAAATCCGTCATATTTCCAATCTCCTCTATTTTTTTGTCAATGTCTTTTTTAGAGGTAGGCATTAATTCTTTTACTGCAGAGCTTTTTCCAAATTGGGTTTCCTCCATATATTTCTGTAATTGATTCTCTACTTCAGATGCTATGATTTCAAAGATTTCTTCTTTTATTTCACAAATTATTTCTGCTCTGAGTTCCTCTTTACCTTTCTGCTGTTGTTTCTTTGCTTGTGACGTGGGTAATTCATGTTTCAGGTGGACTAGTGTTCTCTGCACTTGTTCTGGGTGGGCATTGGGTTTTCCCCATATATATCTGTATTTGATTCATTACTTCAGATGCTAATTGCTTTTTTTTATTTCAGGCATTAATTCTGGTTTGAGTTCCTCTATATCTTTCTGTTGTTGTTTCTTTGCTTCAGAGTCTGTTAATTCATTCATTTCAGCTGAGCTAGAGACCTGTGCACTTATCATTGGTGGGCTCGAGGCCTGAGATTGCATTTGGCTCCTTGTTTTTATCATGCCTTATAGCTCTGACTCTGACTTTTGGTGTAGAGTTTTGGTGCAGTTCTAACCTTATGAAATTCAGGTATTGTTATACCAAGTTCTAGTTCATATGTTGTGCCTGGCTTGGTTTTGGCTCCCGTGCTCAGCTCCTTCTTGGAGGTGAGCCTGCTGTGCCCCTTTCACAAGATGCTCTGCTCCTGGATTAGCTGTGTGGCTAGTCTCAGTACAGGGACTTCAGCTGCAGTTTCACCCCAGGCCTGTCTGACAGGCCTGGGCTGGGTGTGGAGGGGTATGGGGGGGCAGGAGAGCACAGAAGCTCACTCACACACTCACTGGGCCTGGGCCTTGGCGGGGCTGCAGGGCTCCCAAGAGGGTGGTGGATGTTCTCACTCACAGGGTGGACTGTGCTGGGTGTAGGACGGCGGGGCAGGACCAGAGAATGCTGGGAAAGGTCTCTCTAGCGCGGTGGGCCTGGAAATTCTCCTGTTCTGATGTTTTAGATCGGGACAGCTTAGTGCAGGGAAATCTGAAGGTTGGGTATGTGTTTGCTGAAGCTAGGATAAACTTCTAGGTAGCAGTTATTTTAAGATCAGAGAAAAACCTTTGCCATTGTACTTTCCAGGTTAGTTAGGTAGTACAGCTGTTGCTGTTTGCGTGATGAGAATTAATGTGCAAATAAATCATTTATTGTTAACTGAAGGGTGATTTTCTAGCCTGTTTCTGTGGAAGAACCTTGTTTTTTCTGGAAGAAAACCAGCTCTGGGGACTGGCAGTAGTGGGGTGGAGCCTCAGGGAGTGGCTCTGAGGTGGTGGCGTTGTCTTCACTGTGCAGAAGCATCACTGTTGAGAGGAGTGGAGATAACAAGAGCGAAGCTCCTAATGTCGTTCCTGGCACTTGGTACACACTCAGGAAAGGGAGGTGCTTCGGGCACAGTAGCGGTTTTCTTAATGGCTCCTAGTGAGCTTGCTGGTTAATAAGCAGTTACTGGCATCCTGTGCAGCCACGACACCCGAAAGTAGTGAGCACTGCGGCTTGGGTGCCAGATCGACCCAGCAGCCTGGTTTGTATGTTTTTTGTAAATATCAACTTTATTGGGCCACAGTCCTGCACCCTCATTTTTGTATTGTCTGACTGCATTTGTGGCACAATGGGAAGATAAGAGTAGAGAATGTGCTTATGGCCAACAAAGCTGGAAATGTGTAGCCACTAACTAGCTCTTTACAGAAAAGGTTGGCCTACCCCTAGTGCAGGACATGACTGTTTCCACCCAGGAGCTGTGTGCTTACTGAGTTGTTGTGTTTCTCTCACTCCTCTTTGTGCCCATTGTAATAGAATATTTTGTTTATAAATTATGTAAGCTGGTAAAATAAGATAGCCAAAGAGAATCGTTGTGGCGGATTGTGCGGGTTGTTCGCAGGTGCTGGAGTGTTTTGTGACAGAGTCCTCAGTTACAGCCAGATGTTGGTCAGCAGCAACTGAAATATATGTCCTAGACTCTCTTGCAGCTAGGTGGTAGCCGTGTTACAGTGTTCACCTAGTGGGAGAGGCATTGCATATGTTACTTGCAGGCCATGACTTTAAAGAAAGGAGGAGCAAAGGGGAAGCCCCCCCTGCTTCCCTTTTCCTTCCTTCCAGGGGCTGCATGAGTGGAAGCACAGTAGCTATGGTAACGATCTGGAACCGTGGGGAAGCAGTATAGGAGTAGCGGTGTAGTTTGAGAGTATCTGAGCAACAAGAAGGGGAGGGTGTTGGTCCTCGGCATTGCGATGTCCCCCATCAGCTCTCCAGGTTCTGCTGTCACATGAGAGAGAAATGAGCTGCTCTCTTGTAAACCACTGTTGCTTTGGCATTGATACAGCAGGGGAATATACGTTTTAGTATGTATAGCATTAGTTTATGTCTATAAAAATAAAGTTGAATGCTAGAAAGAGCAAGGGAAATTACCACTTAAAAAAAAAAGTATAGTTGAAACAGTTGAAAAATTGGAGGAATGAATGTTTAGAAAGACTTGGATTTTGATTTGGTCAGTAGATTTTTGCTGTCTTTAAAATCATTCATAATACATACAAGGGTATTTTATCTAAGAACACCAGCTTTTGTTCCAGCCCTGATTCAACCTTACCATTTATCTATTGGATAATACTTCTTGGAACAAATTGAACACTCGAGGGGTATACTGTATGGCTTGCTAATCTGCAATCAGCATTTAAGTCATACTGTAAAGTTAAAAATATGCAAATACCAATTTATTGTTAATATGGTTTGGAATTAACATATAGTCTACCCTATCCTAGGTAAAGGAAGGGATGTTATCAGATGTGAAAAAGCAGCTTCTAAGTAGCTCTTGTTTATTGCATATGAGGATTGGAAGTGGTAGCCCCTTTAAACCACATAATGAAAATCTGAAAAAGAAAGGTGAAACTACTCTCAGGTGGTCAGGCCTGACATTTAGTAGCATGCATTGTTTTGGGTATATTTACTTTCTAACTTGGGTCACTGAGCTCTCCGGCTACATGTTCTTGATGAAATCCGTCGTCTTTGTCTTGGTCAAACAAAGAATTTCTAGATCCAGATTTTTCTGACTGCTAACCCAAGAGCACTCCCCAGTGAGGACGGCAGCACATAGGCCGCCTCCACAGATGAGGCTGGTGGAGCCCAGCGAAGCCGGCCAGCAGGCAGCTGCCTTGCCCCCACCATAGCCTGGGGGCCCCATCCTTTAAGATGCAGGGTGAAATTCTTCATGGCCTTCAATTTCATCGTTACTGGGCCACATGCAATGTATAGCACCATTTGACATCTTACCTTTAACTATCCACACTTGGCACCAGAAAAGGGAAGTAGTACAGCCTCTTTCAGCTCTGCAGGAGGCCTGTGGGCTGGAGACCGCCTTGGGCCTGCCACCAGACCCTGCTGGCGCCTAAAAAAGCCACTGCCAGTTGTTGCCAAGGGTTCTTGTTCCCATCAGTATCACCAGGGACCTTTAAAGGATGTTAACATTTCAGATTCCTCTCGCCAATTGGTATCAGTATCTGTTTTAAAGGTATAGAGAGACTTAAACTGTCCTAAACCTGAAATTTCCTAAGTTCAGATTTTCAAGCAAATATGAGTATGTAGGCTCCTTCTGGATTGTCAAACCCTTGAGCAAGTGTCCTTGGTAACCTCAGCCAGGGCCCACAGAGACTCCCAAGGGGCTGTACTGCAAGAAGGGCTGATGTCCAGCCTTGTCATGGGCAGAGCAGGGCAGATTCCCTGTGTGGAACAGGCAGAGCTCTGATCCACCCTTTGAGAGTGTGTGGGAGTTTGCTGCTGCTCCTGTGTCACTGTGTCTGTGTGTCACTGTGTTCTATAGCGCAACTGACTGCAAGAATGTCTCACTGGCTGTTACGATTCCAGAAGTAGATGCATAACAGAATTCATAGAGCTCATGACACTTGTCCTGACTGGCTGTGTAGTAGGAGAATATTTGTGTGAGAATTTGATATAAAAGTAGACTGAGACATACACTTGGTGTCTAACTGTGGTGCTTTTTTGTCTGTGAATGTAGGGGGACCACTGTGTTGGAAATGGACAGTTTTGTGGGTTCTACTTATAGCAGAAGTAATGACAGATACCTACATCTAAAGTACAGCTGCCTTTTACAAACCCCACATTTTAATGAGGCCCTTTTTCTGTTTTATGAAAAATGCATAAACAAGGGGCAAAAAGGAGGAGTGTACCTGGCATATTCTGTTCTGATGGAAACGTAACTCAAAACTGAATGCCATGGCAGTGATTCAAGGATACACCAACCTGTCATCCTCTGTGTCTCTCTTTTTCTTCATAAATTATATGCCGTTTATTCCAGACTGTTCTTGCTCATCCATAAAGGACCAGCCGATCGCATTGGCTTCATCTGGGTGCTGTCCACACCCAGGAGCACACCTTACCTCCCCGGCTCTTCCTTGGAGTCCTCGTACCATGTTTAGCATTACTCACTGACGTTCTTGCCCTGGTGGCGAAAGCCCTTGCAATGCCCAGGCCCGGTGAGAACTGTTCACAGTACACTAGCTCTGTTCTTGTGGTTCTGGATGCTTCTCACACAGACAGGGATCGAGGTTGGTCAAGAGAGACCAACTACCCTCCTTGGGATCTTGCCCAAGACTATAGAGTTTAATATAGAATCCTACACAAAGAACAATAATAAGTATTAATATTACTTCAAACTGTATCTGTGCATCTGTGTGTACCTGTTTGTATTTCACTGCATGGCAAATCCAGTCAGCCATACCCTGAGGGGCAGGAGGCCCCAGGGAGCTTCAGGAGCCAGGAGCACCCCTCCCCTCCCTGAGATCTCAGATTTTGAGGAAATGCTTCTCAGCTAAACAGTCCAGCATCATTTCTGTGTATCAGACTCCAGATGACCCTGCTGTGTGTCAAGGCTGACTTCAGAATCTCCAGACGAAATGAGCATGAGTTGGCCCACATACGAAAAGCATCTTGGAGGAGCTTAGTGTTCTGATATGACTCAGCTGTGCATTCCTTCTGAGGACCAGTGCTAGGGGTAGAATTGCTAAAGAACAAAAGTAGGAAATATGTTGTTATTAATTTTCTTACACTACATTGTCACAGGTTTCATATAACGAGGCCAAACATTTCAAAGCAAGCGAGCAAGCAAGCAAGCAGGGAGGGGACATTTACTTTGGAATCCAAATTCTGGATTGAATTGTAATACTTTGGTAACTTCAGGACCCAAACAGAATTGCAGGGCTTGTAGCAATAGTGTTGGTTTTCCCTAAGCACTGTTCCTGGGTTCACTGCCATTGTCTGCTCCCCAAGGATGAGGACTGGCCCAGCCAGTCTCGGCATTCACAGATGAAAGTCTTCCCAGATGAAAGAGTGGGTAGTCTTCTGCGCATATCGTGACGTGCTGGTCCTGTGCTAGCAGTGGAATCTGCACTGCGAGTTCAGTGCCTGACCATGAGGGTCCAGTTATGAACAGGGAACGTAAGTGAGAGTGTGGGAACAGCTGCTGATGGACATCTGGCTTACAAGGACGCAGAACCACAGTGTGACATGGGTACTGAGGGGGGCGTTCAGTCGTCCTTCCAAGCATCCTGGGTGGATTGGATCTTTGGCAACCTCCAGGAGCTGGGCAGAGCTTAGTTTGAGTCTGAAGGGGCAAAGGGCTATTGTCAGAATAAAGCTGAGCTCTGATTCGACCCAAACATGGCCTAAGAAGAGGAGCGTCCCCAGTAGGAGTGTGGGAGGTGGGGTCCCACAGGGCAGCCAAAGCGGGCTCGGTACTGGCGCCTTTTTGTCCAGGCCTTGAGAGAAGAGAGGGAAGTGCTCCTGGGGCTAATTGGTGTAAGTGAAAGCTTCAGATTGAGGGCTATGTAATTTCTTAATCTTGTGTTTTCTTACTTAATCCCCCAGCTGAGAGTCTTACTTGCTTTGTCATAGCTCTAATTCTGTGAGTGTTTGTGCAGGAGACACCCAGCGGCTGCACTCTGTGGTTCTGTCTCTGTACAAACCTGGACCAGCGCAGCACGCAGCTGCGGGGTGAAAAGCTGCTCCAAGACACAGCACCAAGAAATGTTAAAATCGTAACCAGATCCAGCCTGACCTTTCTAAGAAAAATTCAGCAGGAGTCAGCCCCGGCAGCTGCCGCCAGTGGGGCCCACGTGGCCTTTAGTCATTTGCGGAGAATGAGCAGCGCCCAGGCCAGAGGGTTCGATGGCCTTAGCTGTTGTCATGGTCGCTAAGTGACAGCTCTGGTTACAGCAGATACTTTCTTATGCAGAACCTAAAAGTGACGCCCAAAAGGGCACGCATGGGTGTGTGTGTGTGTGTGTGTGTGTGTGTGTGTGTGTGTGTGTGTGTGCACATGTATTTGTGGGGGCCAGTATCTGAAAGTGTTGTGTAGTAGGATGGATTTGCCCCCAGAAACCTGAAAACGAGGACACAAGAGTGTGTCTTCTACTCCTGTGCCAAGGGGAGGATTTGGTGCCTTCCACATTCTGCCTTCCTCACCCCAGCAGGGCCCCTTCCTGTCCTGCAGTTGTGTTAGTTTCAGGGGCCCAAGACTGGCACAGAGAAGTCCCATGCTAAGGACCAAGCGTTGCCCGAACAGCTCCCCCTGAAAACCGACTTCTGGTCCAGAAACTCTGGGAATATGTGAAGCACGTTTCTCAGTGACTTATTTTTGAAGATAGTTTCATTTTGCCCACTTAAGAGAAAGAAAGTAGGGCCAGCCAAATAGCTCAGCGAATTAAAGTGCCTGCTTAGGCAGATGCAGAGATCAGGGTTGATCCCTGGTGTGCTGTGCCAGCCCTGCCCCCCAGGTGCACTGAGATGGTGATTGAGGCTGGGTGTGTTGGCACACGCCTATAATCCCAGCTGAAAACAGGAGGATCGCTACCAGTCTACATAGTGAGACCCTGTAGGCCCTGTACTAAATCCATCAAAAATAAAAAAATACAAATAAAGAAAGGGAAAAAAAAACCAAAAAAACAAGAACTACTTCATAGGAGAAAAGTTGATTTCAAAATTTTTAAGGGGATTATTTCCCCTATTTTGTGATTTTATATTTATAAAAAAGTGTGCTATTTTTGTTAGCTGCTAGCAACAGAGCAGTGTTGGAGAAGTCTTTTACGGAATTTAATCTGATAGGAGTCAGGCACGGTTGTACACACCTGTAATCCCAGCTACTTGGCAGGTTGAAGCTGGAGGATTACAAGTTCAAGTCCACCCTGGCTAATTTAGCAAGAACCTGTCTCAAAATGAAAAAA
>PVKA01049339.1:0-13300 GCA_004027165.1 Ctenomys sociabilis | reverse complement strand
ATTTAGTTCAAGGTTTACAGGGTCTCACTACACAGATCAGACACGTAGTTATCCTCCTGTTTTCAGCCTCCCAAGGGCTGGGATTACAGGCATGCACAAGCACAACCAGTCTCATTTGCCATCTCAGCTCATCCAGGGGGCAGGGGTGGTACAGCAAGGCAGGGACTAAACCTCATTCCCTGTGTCTGCCTAAGCAGGCACTTTAATCTATTGAGCTGTCTGGCTGGCCCAAAGAATCACATTTTCTTCTCCCTCTTCATTCAATGACTGGATACTAAATAGCACTTAGGTTTCACTAGATTCTAGATCATCCCCCAGATCCTAATGTGTAAGGACCTATCCCGGAGGACCTTTTTCTAGGAAGGTGAACTTTCTCATTATACTGTAGAAAGCCTGTTTATCATGAATCCAAACATATTCCTTCTCTTTTCTCTTTTAACCTTCATACTTCTTATAGCTCATCACAATATTATCTCAAGCTAAACATCAGCTTTTTAAATGTTTTTAAATTTATGTGTTTGCACAGGGTCTTCCTGCACAGGTTGATCTTGTAGTGATCCTCCTGTCTCAGCCTCCCCAGCGCTGGGATTACAGACATGCGCCACCACACCCCAGTTTGGCAGGGCATGTGGTACCAGGGAGAGCACCTGGGTCTTGTACTTGCCAGGCAGGAGCTTATACTGATGAGCTATCTCTCTGGCCCTAAACATCAACTTTTGATGTGTAAGAACCTTTCCTCACTACAAAGCAGAAAGTCCTCATGGAAATTGTCTTTGTTTTGCCTTCTTATGTAGTACATAGCCTGAGTTGCTCTCCTGTTTCTTACATCATGGCTTTGAGGCCTAGATGATTTGCCCTTTAAATATTTTTCTTTTGCTTATGTGCCTCAGGTGAAGTGCAGGCAAATGTCCATTAAGCATCTCAGGTGCATTCCCGGTGCAAGATCCACCTGCTTGCCACTTCCTGGGCCTGCAGAGGGCTCAATCTTTCATTTTAGCAAGTTTCTTAAAAGTGGTGAACTGCAACAAAAAGTGTTTAAAGGGAAATGATAGCAGGGAAACTACCTATTAGAAAAGAATCTAAAATGAGCAATAAGTTTCCATCTTAAGAAACATAAAATGACAGATATTAAGTGCAAAGTACTGAGGGGAAAGAGTAAGAATTAGGTAAAAATCAGTGAAACTGAAAAGAGGGACTAAACAACTGCATTTTCATATATTTAGTATCATTGAAGATTTGGACCAATCCCTGAAAAGGTACAACTTGCCAAAATCAAAAGGAAAAAATAAACTATCCAGATGGACCTACTGAAGAAATTGAATTAATAACTTGTAACCTTCCCAAACAAAAAGCAACAGGACCAAAAGAGTTCACAGGTGAATTTTGTCAAATACTTTGACAAGAAATTCTACCCATTTTCCACATCTTTTTTATAGCATAAAAGCAGAAGAAATACTTCAATTAATATTACCCTAATACCAAGAACAGACAATAATACTAAAAAAAAAGAAAATTACAGAAGAATATCTCTCAAGAACATGGACAAAAAAAAAAAAAGAATATCTCTCAAGCACAAATGTAAAAGTCCTCAGCGAATATTAGCAAATTGAATTCAATAATAAAAAAGAGGATTATGTATTAAAAACACAATTTATCCCTGGTATGCAAGTGTGGTTCAACATTCAAAAATCAAAGTAACAAGCGTATCAACAGGCTAATAAAGGAAAGTTATATGTCATACCGACATGCACAGAAAATGCATTGACAAAACCCCACAACTATTCAGAATAAAATTCTGAATAAAATAAGAATACTTGAAAATGTCTTCAACTTGATAAATTCAATTTGATGATACCTACAGAAGCCCTGCAGCTGTTATCAGCTTTAATGAGAAAATAATAGAGCATTCACACTGTGCTCAGAAACAAAGCCAGGCTGTCCGCTCTCATTCTGGATTTTGACCATGTAGTGGAAGTGCTGGTCAGTTCAATGAGGAAATAAAAAGAAAGTTGGCTATGATCATTTATGTAGGAAATCCACAAGCATCAACAAGGTTGTTAGACAAAGTTGCAGGATATAATGTTGATACACAAAAGTCAATTACTTTCCACTGTACCAGCAATAAATAAGTGGAATTTGAAATTAAAAATTCAATACTACAACATATATATATATACATATATATATATATATGTATATATGTATATATATATATATACATATATACATATATATATATATGTATATATATATATAAGAGCTAATATATGAAAGAGCTAAGTGGATAGAAAGATTCAGTATATTTTGTTTTAAAAAGAAAAAAATTGATCCAGAATTTCAAAACAAGATGACAGGAAATTAACAATGGTTATAATATTGCATGTTGTTATCTTCAAAATAGTTACTCAGATTATGAGGTTATCAGACAAGCAGAATTGATCAGACAATGCACACACTAAACTGTTCCTTTCATTGAACTAATAGAATATAGTTATATATAACTGTAGAGACAAAGAGAGAGAGACAGAGACAGAGAGAGAGAGAATCCAACACCTATTCATAATAAAGTTATATCCTTACTTCTTTTTTTCTTCCCCCCAACTCGGTTGTACCTTTTGAACCTCACTCTTTGTTTCTTACACTAGGGAGACCATACCATGTTTGTACACTTGAGTTTGATTCATCTTATTTATGAGTATACTTGCCTCCACTTACCTGTTAAAGTCTCATATTTCTCCTTCGTTATAGTTGAGTATTTCTCCATTGTATGAAAATACGGTATCTTTTTATATCCATTCTTCATTTGATGGGCATTTGGGTTGTTTCAGAGATTTAACAATGATAATGTGTTGCTATAAGCGTGGGAGCATATGTATCACTGTGATAGGATGTTTTCATTTCTTTTGGGAAAATACCCAGAAGGGGAAGAGCTGAGTTGAATGGGACCTCTAGGGTTTTTTTGTTGTTGTTAGGAATCTCCACACTTATTTCCACAGTACTAGTCTGAACTCATATCAACAATGAGAATGGTTTTGAGGGTTGTTTTCTTGGGTTTTTTTTTTTTTTTGGTATTTTTAGGATTTGTTTTTTGTTTTTGTTTTTGTTTTTTGTAGTACTGGGAATAAAACTCAGAACCTTGAGTTTGCCAGGCAGTCACTTCTGCCACTGAGCTATATTCCCAACCCCTGTTTTGAGTTTTTGATGATGGCCATTCTTTCTGGGGAGAGATGGAATCTCAGTGTTGTTTTAATCTGAATGTCTTGAATAACCAATGATATTGAACATCTTAAAATATATTTATTTGTCCTATATATTTATTCATCTGAGAAGGTTGTATATATCTCAATGCCCATTATTGCATTTTGTCCTGAATTTAGGGGGCCTATTTTTTTTAATTTTTTGTATGTTCTAAATAGAAGTTCTTAATCTGATGGACAGTCAGCTAAAATTTTTTCCAGTTCATGTTTTTTTATTTTTTACTCTGCTGGTGATTTCTTTTGATATATAAAATCTTTGTAGTGAGATGAAATCTAGTTGCCAATTCTTTGAAATATTTCCCAGGTTGGTTTTGTCCATGGATGCTCTGCCTACCCCTCTGTCTGCAAAATTTCTGTGTTTTTTTTTCTTTTCTTTTTTTTGGTGGAATGGGGAATTGAACTCAGGCCCTTGCATTTGCCAGGGAAGCACTTATTTCACTGAGCCACCTCCTCAGCCCCTTCAAAATTTCTATGTACTTTCTCTTCCAGTAGATTTAGTACATTGTTTTTATATTTACATCTTTGATTCACTTTGACTTTAATTTAGTGCATGGTGGTAGACATGAATCTAGTTTTAGTCTTTGGTATATGGAGAGCCAGTTTTTCCAGCACCATTTATTAAAGATGCTGTCTTTCTTCCAGTGAACATGTTTGGCCCCTTTGTCAAAAATAAGGAGGTTAAGTGTGTTTGTAGCTGTGTCTGCATCTTCCAATCTGTTCCACTGGTCCTCAAGTCTGTGTTGTTATTATGGTTTTTGCTAGTGTCATGCTGATTTTATCACAATAGCTTTGTAGTATAATTTAAAGTCAGGGATTGTAATGTCTCCTGCCTTACATTTATTGCCCAGGATTGTCTTTGCTACTTGTGGAGGATTGCCAACTAGTGGTCAACATGTTACACCCAGTTGAACTGAATTAGCATAGTGCTGAGTGTAGGCCTACCTGAGATTTGTTTCCAATAGCATAAGAGGCACAACTAAATAGAAGAAGGAGGGGCTGTTAGGGAAGCTGTTTGGTAAAACTGTTAGGGAGATGTTGAAAGCTGCTAGTTCTCTTGAACTATTCTGCTTGAAGATCTTGTCATGCTGGCTTTCCTGATGGACTTGGCTATTCTCTTTGGAGGAGGAGCTCAGGACTTGATTGTCACTGAGACTGACTACAGTTCAGTTGGGGGAGCTCTGCTCCTCAACCTTGAACTGCTTCCTGGATCCAGCACAGATACCTCAGGCTGCTAGCACAGATCCTTTATTGCATTGGCATAGGCTTTCTAGCTTCTACCACTGGGCTTTGGAGCTTCCCAGGATAGATCTGGAAAGTGGTCCTGTGTAGTGGGTGCCAGGCCTCCAGTTGGACTTGTGAGAGGCATTGTTATGAGTTCTAGATTTTCAGCTGGACTCATGCATGCCCTCAACTGGAGCCTTTGGCCTTTAATATGTGGTCAGAATCTCAGTACCATTTGTATTATTCCTTAGATGATTCATTATAAAAATCTTATACAATTTGTCATGTACTGTATTGTTTCCCTTGCAAAATCCCAAATCATGACACTCATTTAGGCCTCTTCTAGCTCCAGAGGAATTTTAGGAATGTTTTCAATAGGTGTGATGACTGTAAACATCGTTGTTTTATCCTGGTTTTTGACTGAAAGCTTCCAGTTTTTGTCTGCTTAGTATGATGTTGGCTGTTGGCTCGGCATAAATTTTATGAGATTGAGGTAAAGACTATATATGCTAATTTCATGATAAATAAGTGTTGGAATTTGTCTAAAGCTTTTTCTGCATCTACTGAGATGATCATGTGATTTTTTTTTCCTTTGGTTTTTTGAATACGGTATGTCACACTTACTGATTTGCATATATTGAACCATCCAGTATTCCTGGGATGAAATCCAGTTGGTCCTGATGTATAATCATCTTGATGATTTGCTACATTCTGTTTGCTAGTATTTCATTGATGACTTTTGCATTTATGTTCATTAGAAAGATTGGCTTGCAGCTGCCTTCTTTGGTTGCATCTTTCTCTGGTTTTTTACATCTGTGTAATACTTGCCTCCAGGAATGAATTAGGGAGAATTATTTCCCTTTCAATTTTATTACAGAAGGCAAAGGATATAACTCAGTGGCACAAGTACCTGCTTGGCATGTGCAAGGTCCTGAGTTTGATTCCCAGCACAAAAAAAAAGAAACTTCAATTTCATTACAGAGTTTAAAAAGTATTGGTATTAAATCTTCTCTAAATTGCTTTAGAATTCAGCTGTGAATTCATGAGGACCTGGGCTTTGTTGATAATTTTTTACTTACCTTTTCAATTTCAATTGACTGATATTGAGTTTTCTAGGACATTTATATCTTCCTGATTCAGTTTTGGTAATTCATATGTATCCAGAAATTTATCAATTTCCTTTTTTTTCCATCCTACAAGAGTAAGGTTTTTAAAGTAGATTTTAATGATCTTGTGAATTTCTATAAGATCTGCAGTGATTTCAACCTTTTCCTTCTTTATTTCATATATTTGAATTTTTTATTTCCTTTTTTGGATAAAGTTGGCTAGGAGTTTATTAACTTTAGTTATTCTTTTAAAGAGCCAGCTCCTCCTAGAATATCTTTCAATACTTTTTGTAGAGTTTGGTGGTCATGATTTGCTTCTTTGTCAGGGAAGCATCTTATTTTCCATTAATTTGAAGTATTTTTTACCAGGGTACAACATTTTGGGTTGAAAGTTACTTTCTTTTAGGACTTGTAGTACTGCATGCCAGATGTGTTTAGAAGTCTGCTGTGATTCTGATGGACTTTCCTTTATAGGTGATCTCTTTCTTTCTCTAATAATTTTTAATAATCTATTCTTGTGCTGAATTTCTGAAATCCTGATTATTATGTTTCTGATGTGATTTATTTTTATTATGGTTAATAAGCATTCTATATGCCTCATTTAACTGTATGTTATATTCTTTTCCCATGTTTGAGAAATTTTCTGCTATTATTTCTAAAAATCATCTTTTTAAACAAAATGTATTTGGTAGAGGGTCTCACTATGCAGATTGGACTCAAAGACATTGTCCTGTTTTCAGCCTCTCAAGTGCTGGAATTATAGGCATGTGCCACCACACCCAGTCTCAACCACCCTGTCAGTGTGCCCTGGGGCCGGGGCCAGCACGACATGCCAGGGATCCAACCCCAGACACTGTGCTCTGCCTAAGCAGGTACTTTAGTCTGCTGAGCTACCTGGCTGGCCTTTAAATCATCTTTTTATGTCATTTGGTTTTTGACTCCTGATTCTTTTGACACTTATCATAAAAATATTTTATTGCTTTTCTTTGTATCATTGTGTTGTTCTTCCTCTCATGATTGCTAGCTGCAATCCTGTCTGCAAGGTCTGAGAGTCTGTCTTCAGTTTTTGTGCAAGTGGTTTTCCCAGCATTATTTCTATGTCTTTGTTTTTATTTGGGTTTTTTTTTAAATACAAGTTTTCACTATGCAGTTTGGGCTTACCTTGTGTTTACATTTGTAGTCAATAGGCTGCTCTAGAACTCATAGAGATCCTCCTTTCTCAGCCCCCCCAGTTCTGGGATTACAAGCATGTGGCACCACATCTGGCAGCTTTGCCAGCTTTCCATGGAATTTTTAATTTCCTGAATGTCTCTCTGAATATGTTTCATACATCCTAATTTTTTCCTGAATTCTCGAAGTCCTGATCATTTTCCAACACTTGTCTATTTTTTATCCATATCATTTTTAGATAAGCTGAGCAATTCTTTCACTAAAGTCATTTTTTTTAACTTGAGCAATTATTTCTGATCTGATTTCATCTATACCCATTTAGTTTCTTTACTTCAATTGCTGTTATTTCAAAAATGTCAGGTGTATGGCTTCCAATTCCCAAAGATATCTCCTGGACTCATTCTGGGTGGGCTGAAGGTCTGCACTTGTATTTTGCTCCTTCATGCTGTCATTTTCTATTTCAAAAAATTTTGCTTTGTTTTCTGTGATGATTCTTGTGAGTTTTGGTAAAAGGTTAGCTATATCATTGTATTTAGACCTATCTAGAAAATGCCTGTTCTTCAGAGATATCTTTTGTGCATAGGAGATTCTTGGTTTATGTCTGAACCAAGACTCTAGTTTCCCAGTTAACTGAGAGTCTAATGTTTGTTTCCATTTGGCTCAGCACCCAGTCTTTTCATGTAGGACAGTGGAAGGCTTATTACCCAAGAGCTTCTCGATATTGTTACATAACACAGAGCATTTGATCACAACATATATACCATCCCAGCTACTGCAGTACAATTAGCAATAATGATAGAGTCAAGAAAAATTTAGAAATTGACAAACTATAACTATTGATTTCATACATTAGACCACAGGAGCAAAGTTTATATAACACAACCAATTCTAAATTAGGAGTCTGTATGCAGTTTCCTCTTGTTAGAGTGAATTTACCCTGGGATGTGGAAATTTAAGGATGATGGTATGTAAGACAAGGACAACTGGAAAAGAAATAAAAGGAAGGCTAGAGGACAAAGGACAACCAGGAGAGGTTTGAATAACTACAGAAGTCAGTAGAAAAGAAAAAATGAATAGTCCTTGGCACTTCCTACACCTGATGCCCATCTCACAGAGTAGGGGGATGGGCCAGGCACCTCAGTTCTTCTGGATGAGCTGCTTGCTGAGTTCCCAGGAAGACTCAATATTGTCAAGATCTCGTTCTTCACTATTTGTTTTATTAATTTTATGTAATCTTAATCAAAACTAGGACAAGTAATTTTGTGACTATTGCCAAACTGAATCTATAATTATAGGGAGAACCAATAGCTTCCACAGGATTTAAGAAGAAAAAAGTTGGAAGACTAAAAGTACCTTACATAAAGATTTTCTGTAAAGCTACAGAAATCAAGACATTATGAAAGAACAAATAGACCAATGGAAATCAATAGATATGCCAGAAATAAATATACCCAACTTATCTTTAAGAAAGATACAAAGGCTATTCAATGGAACAAGGGTCGTCTTTTCAATAAATAATATTGGAATAACTACACATTCACATACACACAAATAAATCTAAGCACACACCTTATATCCTTCACAAAATTTAATTCTAAAGGGATCATTGGGGCTGGGAAGATGGCTCAGTAGAATAAGTGCTTCCCTCACAAGTGCAAGGGCCTGAGTTCCTTCCCTGGTTCCACCAAAAAGTAAAAAATAAAGGGATCATTGACCTCAATGTGAAATACAAAACTTTAAAACTTCTGGAAGGCAATATGGAAGAAAACTATATGACCCTAGGCACAATATGTGCAACAACTAATAAAGTGGACTTCATTAAAATTAATAATTTCCTCCATTCATAAGACAATGTCAAGCCACATTCTTAGAGAAAATATTTGCAAGACGTAAAGTACTATTATGCAAAATATACAAATAACTCATCAGATTTGATTTTTAAAAAATGCTAAAACTGAGCCAAAGACCTCCCCAGAAGCCTCACCAAAGAAGATAGTGAATACATACAAAATTATGAGAAGGTGTCCCACACCCAGTGTCACCAGAGAAATGTCAATTAACCAACAATGAGGGACCACTACACACTGATTGAAATAACTAAAATACAGGACACTGACCACATCAACTGCTCATGAGGGCTTGGAAACAATAAGAGCTCTCCTTCACAACAAGGGCTATGAAAACATAAAAAGATACAGTCTCCATGAAAGCCAGTTGGACAATTTCTTACAAAACTAAATACAGTCTGGCTGCCCCTTTCCAGCAATTATACTCCTTGGTAATTTACCTAACAGAGATGAAAAAATCCATGACACTTGGTCTGTATAGAAACAGTGATAGCAAATTTATTCATAATCAATCTAGTTTAGAAGCAGCCAAGCCATCCTTAAGTAGACGGCTGAATGAATGAACTCTAGGCAGACTTGTGTTAAAATAAAATCAGCTATCAAGCCACAAAAGGCATAGAGGAACGTGAAGTGCATATAATGAAATAGATAAGTCAATCTGAAAAAGTTATGTACCATGCCTCTGGGAAAGGTAAAACGGTGGGGTTATAGGGAGGGGCCAATGATCAGAACATGACTCTTCGGGTAGTGAACTATTCTGTATTATATCACAGTGACAGAGAGAGGTCATGGCACATTTGGCCAAACCGTAAGTGGGATGCTTTCAACAGTGAGCCCTAATGTATGGGATATTGAGACTGGCTATATAAGGTTACCCATTGTAATAAACAGTGACAGGGGTAGACAGCCAGGAGGCTATGGACATGTGGGGCCAGGGGAAATGTGGGAAATCTCTGTGTCTTTCTCTTATAATTTCTTGAAGCCAAGAGGTGGGCTGTAAAATAAATCTTTGAAACAGAGCAATTCTTTGCGTATATGAAGTTTATGTTCTATGATGCTTGCAGCAGCTCTTTCTTGATATTTCTTCAGGTAACTATATAAAGGCCATGTTCTTTTCTCATGGTTATTATGCCTAAATATCCAATATTCAAGTCTAGAATATATCATGGCATAGATGAGTTTTTCTTACTGACCTCCTTAAAACCTACTTGAATATTCACTAATCCAGCAGGCTGTAGAGTGACACATATTTCTACATCAAACCACACCTAACTTAAAGTCTCAACTCAGTATTTAGCAATACTGCAACATAACTCCCTTCTCAGTCTCAATTTCCTCATATGCATAATGCTGTTCATAACGGCATCAGTTCATTCCATAAGTAGCAAATAAGTAACCTTTATCAAGCACTTAATAGGAACCTGATTTGACTTAAGTACTGAGTAATTTGTAGCTTGTAGAACATGGAAAGTGCATAATCGATTCTTGATGAAAACCAAAATGCAGACTCTGGCATTGGTTCATGTATTATCCTCACAGTCACAATTAGTGAAGAGAAAGTACAGCACTCTATGAGCACATTCTCCACAGGCTGAAGCATCTGGATCATGAGGCCAAACTCAGGGACGATGACCTTACAGAACACCTGGGGACCAAGTGCTCACATTCCCTATGGCTTGGCACTGCTTCATGTGTGCACTGGACAAACCCTGTGTCATCAGGATGCTCAACCTCAGCACGATTGACTCTCAGAGCCAGGCTGCTCTTGGTGGCAGGGCTGCCCTGTGCCTGGCAGAAGTCTGGCAGCATCCTCTCCTGCTGGGTGCCAGAAGCATCCCCTAGCTGTGATAGCTCAGTATGTTCCAGATACTGTCAAATGCCTTTAACCTGCTTTGGGGATAATGAGTGAGCTGCAAGATCCTGAGGTGAAAAATGCTTTCAGGATCTAGTTCATCTGGAATCAAGAATCAGTGGAAAAACTCTATTTTGGAGCTCTGTTGAGCAGAGGAAAAAAGGTTTGTTTATATGGCCAGTTCTATGAGAAGTGGGAACCAGACGCTGAGCTACACAGTGTGGGCTAGAAGGGGCTCAAAGGAAGGTCATTCCCAAATGCAGTTCAGAAATTGCTCAAGGATGTGCCAGGGAGTGCTCTTAACTGTTGTGTGTGCTTAATTTTTATTTTTGTTAGTGCATTTTTTCAGTGCATAGAGATGGCATTCATTAGTGGGGCCTCATACATGTCCATAATTCATTCTAATTCTTCTCCTCCCTTCCCCCCTCACTCCTCTCTCCCTCCATTTCTTTATTTTCTTCCATTTTGCAAAAGATCTCTGTCAAGGGACAGCAAGATAGTTCAGCGGACTAAAGAGCCTGCTTAGGCAAGCTTAGGCAAGTTCAAGGACCGCTGTTCAACCCCCAGCACCACATGCCACACCAGCCCCACCACCAGGGCAGGCTGAGCCAGCCAAATTCCAGGCATGCTGGAGCATGCCTGTAATCCCAGCACTGGGGAGGCTGAGAGGAGGAGGATTACCACAGGTCTGAACTGTATCGTGAGACCCTGCAACAACCAAATAAATTTTTGAAAAAAGATCTATGTCACTTTCTCCTGCTGTCTTTCTTTTTTGATTTTTAAATCATTTATATTTTGAGTTTCATATAAAAGGAACAATGTGATACTTAAGTTTGTGCATCTGGTTTATTTCACTTAACATTAAGATCTCAAGGTGCTTCCATTTTCTTACAAATGGATAAAGTCTACCCTCCTTTATGGCAAAGTAATATTCCACTAACCTCTGAGTATTAATGCAAACTGGAGAATATTTCAATGAAGGGACAAACATTTTCATTTATTTTTTTCTAAGTGTATTCTTTTGGAGAACATCAAACCTCCTGTGATTCTGTTCTTCCTGAAGAACTGTTTTGCTTTTCCCAAGGCAGTTTAGGCAGGTGGCAAATGCATTAAAGTCCCTTCCAGTGAGGACTTTCCTCCAAGCTTGCTGGGGTTGTCTGTGCATGTCACATAGTAACAAAACCTCCAGGGAAGATGGGGACATGGGTTTCCTGGTAGTCCAGGAGAGAATCGACAGCCCTGTCCTTTCACACGTAGTCAGGCCAGCAGCTAAAGTTTTCTGAACCCAGGTTCAGACATCTAGATTATTTCTCTCATTTTGTTGTAGCTCAGTAGTTTTACTCACTCCTGCCAACTCAAGGATGACTAATGTTGACTACTGAAGTTCAAAGAGAATCCATCTGTCAATTGTATCCGAGCCCCAACAGTGCCAACTCACAACCGCTCTAACTATGGCGGACACAGCACAAGTTACACACCAGATCTCTGTTGTTAAGAGCCACAGACCTCATCCAGACTAGGAGCTTTTGCCACACCACTGGTAGGTGGTGCAGAGTGCAAGTTATATGAGTTAGCAAAGGAAGACAAAAAGCATATATAAGGATAAGAAAGAATAAAGTTGTACAATGAACTTTGTATTGCCATTCTTTGGTTTGGTTTGGTTTGGTTTGGTTTGTTTTGGTTTGGTTTGGTTTGGTTTGGTTTGGTTTGGTTTGGTTTGGTTTGGTTTGGTTTGGTTTGGTTTGGTTTGATTGGGTTAGGTTTGGTCTGGTTTGAATTTGAGACAAGGTCTGAAAGCCCAGACTGGCCTTGAACTTGCTTCAGTCCTCCTGCCTCAGCCTCCAAAGTATTGGGCATACAGGTAAACACCACCACACCTGGATGTATTGCTATTCTTAATACAGGACCATAAGCTATATTCTGATAATATACAAAGATGTATTCCTCCAAATTTTATATAGCTAAAGATTATTTACAGAAATGCTAAGATAAATTATTAAGGTATATAATAACTGAAAAGCCACAACCATGAACTATTTTTAAAAGAGCAACTGGCCTATTAGTTCCAGGAATCCTCTGTCTCCTACAGTGCTGTGTAAAGGAGTTGCCCATGACTTAATGGAATCTGGAGCCAACATCACCTCAATCTTGACATCTAAATCCAGATTGAGAGAGACCACAACCAGACAGCACCGCTTGAGTTCTGGTCTGAACATCACAGGCACATTAGCAGGAGGCAATGAACCCAAGAATATGACCTTACCTGCCTTTTTCTCTTACCTCTGTACTTTGAAGAGCAGCAAGTTAATGAAGCTGAGATTGGAAGTCAAGTCCAATTTGTGCTGGGATGAGATATTCTCCTTCTGATCTATAACAATATATAACTTAATCAAAGATATTTGTCCAGCAGCTTAAGCAACGCCGGGGTCTGAGGAATGTCAACTATTCAACATGGAGGCGGAGGTCAATAAGCTAGAACTGATGTTCCAGAAAGCTGATTCTGATCTGGATTATATTCAGTACAGGCTGGAATATGAAATCAAGTCTAATCGTCATGATTCAGCAGGAGAGAAAAACCCAGTAACGCTCTTAAAGGAATTGTCAGCCATAAAGTCTCGATACCAAACTTTGTACGCACGTTTTAAACCTGTCGTTATTGAACAGAAAGAGACTAAGAGCCGCATTTATACTACTTTGAATAAGACTATGACCATGATAGAAGAACTACAAAAGCAAACAGATGTTGAGCTGTTACCACTGACCGAAGAAGAAAAAACTGGAACAGAACAGTTAAAATCTCACATGCCACACTTATGAAGAAATGGAATTGCAAAAGAGAACTCTAAT
>PVKA01049338.1:0-13297 GCA_004027165.1 Ctenomys sociabilis | reverse complement strand
CTATCATCTATCTATCTATCATGTATCTATCTACCTATCTATCATCTATCTATTTATCTATCTTTCATCTATCTATCTATCTATCTGTCTATCTATCTATCTATCTTTCTTTCATCTATCTATCTATCTTTCATCTATCTATCTATTTATCTTTCATCTATCTATCTATCTATCTATCTATCTATCTATCTTTCATCTATCTATCTATCTATCTATCTATCTATCTTTCATCTATCTATCTATCTTCCATCTACCTATCTATCTATCTATCATCTATCTATCTATCTATCATCTATCTATCCATCATCTATCTATCTACCTACCTACCTACTTATCTACGTATCTATCCATTGGTATGGGGCCCAGGGCACATCATGTGGTGCCGCTCATTGAGCCCTGGCCGATGCTTGCCCAAGCAGGTACTTAGTCTGCTGAGCTATCTCACTGCCTTCAATTTCATATTGAAAAAGCCAACATGATAAAAGTTCAATTTATGAAACTTTTAGAACAATATGTAAGAACATTTTTAATATGCTAAAGATGTGAAGAATTTAAAATAAAAACACATATATAATCAAAATAGTTTGAGAGAAAACCTTCAAAGTTAAAAACAACATCTCAAACTAAAAAAGCACTGACAGTAAGTATATGTAGCATAATTGTTCACAATGCACTACATAAAATGCATACTTATAAGCTGACCAGAAACACAACAATCATACAATATAAAAATGAGAACATTTGGAGAGCTCCACAAAGACAAAAATCAAATGTCAAACATAAAATCATGCTGATCCTCATTACTTTTCAGAGAATATCAATTAAAAGAATATGAATTTATATGACAGTCATCAGATAGAATTTTAAACCCTGGCAAACTCAATGTTTGCATAGATGTGGTAAGTGGCAGCTCTTAGTGGCATGAAATACATAAGCTGGTAAAATTATGTGAAAAATACATAAGTTGGCAATATGTAGGAAGAGTAAAATCACATAGGCTCTAGTTCTAGAGCCACATGACAGAAAAAAAATTGTGTAGGTACATAAGTAAAGGTGGGAGACAGTTTCTTTCATTATTGCTAATGAATTTTGAAAAAGTATGCTGTAACAAGTTCTCCATTACTGTGAGAAGTAGATATTTTTATTCTTCAAAATGTTTGTTTGTAGTTATAATGAATCATTTCGATATAATTTCAAGTAAAGAAAATACTGTGACAGTATGTAAATTTTTAATTTTTTAAAAATATTTAAGTATCATTTATAAAAGGAGCTATTTTAATATGTACTTGTTATTAGCTGAAGATTATTATCAGCATTAATTTCACAGATTATTATTAACCTAAAACTACTTTCTGTTATATGATAGCTTTTTCAAGTCTCTTCCAGCTTTATCATTATCTGAAGAATTACAAAGAATTGCTTAATCATGAAAATTCTTAAATTCAGCAAGGGGTAGGAGGGAGGTGTTTGAGTTTGAGAACTCTATCAAAATATGTCAGTGATTTTCACACTTACTTTTACAGAGAAATTTATTTATTTATTTGGTACAGGGTCTAACTATGCAGCTTTGGTTCATAGTAATCCTCTGGTCTCAGCCTCCCCAGCGCTGGGATTACAGGCATGGGCTTCATGCCCAGTTTCAGTGCCCACAAAGTCACACCTGGGGCTCCAGGGCTAGGGCATGTGGTACTAGGGATGGATGGGTCCTTGCACTTGCTAAGCAGGCACATAGACCACTGAGCTATTTCCCCAGCCCAATAATTTGTGAGCATAATAATTAATATGACTTATGGGTAGATAAATGATATACTATGGAATGACACAAAATAGTAAAATGTTGATGAAACCTAGGCGTTAGGAGTGTAGGTACTAACTCTAAAATTATTTCAATTTTGATGTATTTTTGTAATTTTAATAGTATTTAAAGAGAACTTAATGTAACAATATCTTGTAAATAGCTTGCACATTTATTTTTATGGAATAATGGCTTTGTATTACAATTATAAAGACATCTAAGAAAATGATACATGTTAACCAGGTTAATGGTTTTATCTGGGGAATGAGAAAAGGAATCGAATGTGAAGATTGTTTCTATGAGTCATGTTTTCTTTGATTGAAAAACATAAACTGAGTGAAAGAGAAATCTGAAACAAGTTCAGCAAAAAAAAAATGTGTTAATATCAAGTTGGTTCCTCAAAGACGTATATATTATCTATGTGTATACTTCAGTTTGATTAAAATATTGGCTGATTAAATAACAAAAACCATGAACAGTAGGTATATTATAAAAATTACCTTATAAAGAATAATATTTTCAAAAGAAGCAAGCCACAGAGTACTTACATTGTGCCATGGCTCTTGCTCAAAAATGTTCATTGTGAAGCCACCCTATGTGTTGTACATGGAAGCATGCCTACATGATAAAAAGACAAAGCATCGAATGTGAAGGTACTTGCAGATAAAGGATAGGGATGAGGAAAAGCAAAAAGGTTTAAGAAATGATAAAGTTCCACTCACTTGAATTTGCAACACTATAGCCCTCAAAACAGTTTCACTTTTGATAAATCTGTTTTAAAATTTTCATGATACATAATAAAAAAGAAATCATAAATCTGTAGCATATAACAGAATGACCCTACTTTACAAGTCAGAAGTAGAAAAACTAAAAGAAAGGACTCTCCAGGACACAGGAGAATTTCCTTACATGTTTCAGAAGTCTTCTTTATATTTCTCTGAAATGTTAATTTAGGATATTAACTATTGATTATATTCATTTATTAGTTTATGAAGGAAACCCTTGTATGCTTTGTGGAAATAAGTTTATAGATCTTATTTTCACTTATCCTAAAGTTTTAAGAGTTCTTTTTTTAAATGTATTTGGTATAAGATCTCAGTACACAGCTCGGACTCCTAGTGATTCCCTTGTTTTCAGCCTCCCTAGGGCTCGGATGACAGATGGGCTCAGTGCTTCCGGGGGCAGGGCTGGTGAGGTACGTGATGCTGGGGGATTGAACTGTGGCCCCTGTGCTTCCTTAAACAGGCACTTAATTAGTCCCTTGAGCTATCTTGCCTGCTCAAGAGTTCTTTTTTTTTGAACTGGGGATTGAACTCAGGTCCTTGAGCTTGCCAGGGAAGTGCTTATTCCACTGAGCCATCTCCCTGGCCCAAGATTTCTCATTCACTATTTGAGACAATCATCTAATAAGACTAATGTTTCATGAGCATTGTTTTACACAACTTTCATTTTATATTTTGATGAGAAGCTGAATTCAGAAGAAATACCTAAGAAACTTCAGAGCATTCCATTGAAAAGGATTGTTGAATTGGGGGTCCCTCCAGTAGTATAGAATTATTCAGTAAAACTGTCTCTGCATTGTGTAGAGAAATTGACAGCGAGAATGTGTGCAGCTCATCACCCAACTTTACCTGTTGTGAGTGTTTTCCCAGGCAACTGGACACCCAGTGGGAGGTGAACTGTACGGTGAGTTCTGGAAAGGACACTTGGGAGGAGGGTCTACAGAAATACAAAGGAAAGCAGAATGAACTGCAGGAGAAAGTTAGATTTCTGTTTCCATAAGATGTGGATATTGACTGCAGACTCCCCTCAGCATAGCCGAAGTTTTATTACGTGCACCTAGAGAAGTTGCGTACACATGTATGAGAAAAAAGAACCACCAATGACTCAAGACAAACATCTACCTGTTTCCATTTATCTTCCACTCAGCATCATTTTTCCTGCTGAAGAGTACATTTCCTAGCCAATGGAAGAAACTTTTTCAAAAATCATCTATCAATTTGAAGTGGGTTCTGTTTTACAATCTAAATCCATCCTATACACAACTCCTTAGAGAGAAAATACAATGAAAATGCAAAATACTAATAACATATACATCCCCAACTCCTTCACATGGGTATTGTAAAGACTAATGAGTTATTGTCTGAACAGACCTTTGCGGCTTTCTGATGAAAAGTTGGATATACATAAGATTTTGAAGGGTTTATTTTGCTGCAGTTGTTACAGAGCTTGCACAGTGTCTGAGGCATTACATTAGCCTACACAGCATCTTGCTTCTTCCTTCTTGTTTATGCTTGAGAAGGAAACTTGTAAAAATAATAAAAAGAAAAAAGAAAAGAAAACTTGTTGCCTTCTTCGACTGTTTGGTTATTTTAATCCCTTTTTATTTTGCTAACACTATGGGCAAATTCTGGTTTATGTACTTAGCTGATAAACTAAACTCGGTATTTTGGAAAAATCCCCTGACCTGCTTAACATTCCTGTTTCCCCTTACTTGTTCCTTCCTTTGTGTTTCTGGCTTTCTAGCTAAATACTTTCTCTAACATGCTACATTTGATGAGGGAGTTCTGGAAAGTGATGTGAAGCTTTGAAGGAAGATTTATTCCATCCTCACTCCTTACAAAGTTGAGTCCTCTTTGCCCACCTCTGATAAGGTAGACAAGCTCAAAAGCATCAGCGAAGGATACTTACATAGGTCTTTGTTTATCAGCCCATTGATTTCTCCAGCTCTTTTCTGACCCTGGATTTGGGAGACTAGTTTGCATTTGCTGAACAATGTGCCTTTTCCCTCTGGCCTACCTCTCTTGTTATGTACAGGCTGACTCCGTCTAAAATTCCTTATGGTGATTTTCCAGACAAGCTTATTTATGTTCCCTCACTAATTGAAAATCTCATATTTGAAGTTATTATTCTGATTGATGTCTGTCATTTTGATCAAGCAGTAGCTCACAGATGCTTTGTTAGAACAATTTTATACGTGAGTTTATCACAATGTCTTTCTCGCCTGACCTTCCCAATAGCTGGTACAAATATCTCAGCAGAGGCACTAAAAGAGAGGGTTGGAAAGCCTCACACATTCATTGCATTGTGGTCTTCAGTCTTCAAAATGTCTCTATTTCAAGGATGTTGAGAGTAATGCAGGAGAATCCAAACAGACTCAGAGACCAGGACGACAAACCAGAAATAGGATGGTGACCACAACCTGAAATTATCTTGCTTTGTCTTCAAGCAGAGCCTACCCCTTCCTCCTCCTACACAAATTGCCTTGTAGAGGGGAGACAGGTTTGTCGGATTGTCATTTGTGATATATAAAATGCAGAAATTTATGATTTGTTTCAGTTATCAAGATGCCAAAGGTATAAACTTATTTAGGAAGGCAAGGTATGGGAAACAGAAGCCAAATCTTCAAACATTCTGTCTATTTGTTTCTTCTTATTAATTCTGAGAAAAAATACATTCCAAATTATTAGTTAGTGATGTTCTAACTAAAAAAAATCTAGACATAAATAAATCTGGTTAACACTTCAAATCTCATTCCTGTTCTGAAGGCTAAAATACCTTTCCCATATAGGTAAGATCATTATATGAAGCAGTTTATTCTAATTTACTGTATTCAAAATTTTCAGTTGTACTTGAATTGATTTTAAAAAATAGATCCTGGGAAACTATTGCATTGTATAAGGTTTTATGAACTTTGTACTCACTTGTAGGCCTCCTGTGGTTAGGTGTCTTTGCATATAGAAGTATAAAGTATTAATAAGGAGAACCTTTGGTTAATCAATCCTGCATCTCTTCCATGAGCTTTTCTATAGAATGGATTTCTATTAAAACAATAGCATTGAGAATTGAAAATTTATTGGAATATATTTCTTATAATCTGATGAAATAGTAAAGATTAATGGAAAAAATTATTGTATTTGATTTAGATAAATTACAGTGGACCTTTGATTTAGAACTGCCCTCATGTATGAACAAGCTGGGATATGACACGAATTTGAAATTTAGCTTATGAACCAAGTCTGGAGTCAGCCACTTGTAAGTTATAAATAAAGACTGGTAATGCCAAAAAGCATATACAAGCATAAGTAAGCATAGACCTGAAACGAAATGCAGCTCTTTGTAGACATGATTTGGTCAGTGTTTTATATAATTACTACAATTACTACTATCAAAATGGCCCCATAAAAGCTAAAAACAATGGCTAATGAAGAAATAGATGATAAAAAGAACAATCACAATAAATATAAAGAAGGGAATTGTGGAGAGATAACAAGGACATTTGTGTGACCATTCTTGTTTATATATGCAAGATGTCAAAATCCACTGTCTTGACAATCTTAGTGAGAATAGACTTGTGTAAGAAAGCTGGTGTTGCTAAAGGTGTCGTTCAAATCAATAAGTCAGAATCAATAGTGTTAGATGAGATACAGGGGTAGACAAGCAAAAGACAAATGACAGTTTATACCCTCAGTCTGTTGTGAAAAAACCATGGCTATAAATGCAGATCTCATAAAGAATAACTCATCAACAAATGATAACGTTGAAACATCTTTTGCCAGGAAGAGGTGAGTTCACCATTTTAAAATGAGAGCTGGAATTCTTATCATAATTACTAATGGTAAAACAACCATTGCTGATCAAAGGGCTGCTGAAATTTATATATAGCACTTCAAAATGATGACACAGAGAAATGGCTTTTGCTCTCATCACATTTCCAACTGTGATGAAGCTGGCCTTTTCTAGAAGAAAATGCATAGGAGACATGCATTATCCAAGAAGAGGAAAACATGTCCAGCCATATGCCTATGAAGGGAAGGCTAACTTTGTTCCTTGTACCAATGTGAGTGATAACCTCCAGATAAAGCCTTTTTTGGTTTATCAATCTAAGAGTCCTTGAGTGTTCAGAAACCAGAGTCATGAATAATAGGGGTCAGATAAAGACTCAACTTAAAAGCCTAGGTAAATAAACGTGATTTTTACAGAATGGATCAGGAAGGCTTTCTGGGGCTGGCCAGATAATTCAGCAGATTAAAGTGCCTGCTTAGACAGAGCCCAGCGGCCGAGATTTGATCCCCTGTATGCTACGCTGTCCCTGGGGCATAGTGAGATATGATTGAGACTGGGCATGGTGCCACGTGCCTATAATCCCAGCACTTGGGAGGCTGAAAACAGCAGAATCACTATGAGTTTGGTCTATGTAGTGAGACCTTGTGGAACAGAAACTAAATACATAAAAAAGGAAGGCTTTCTGTCCTACTGTCCAACCTAAAAGACGAAGTCTCTCCTCAATGTAGACAATGATCCTGACCAGTCATGAAATTTGGAAGAATAATTATTTTAAGAATTCCCATGGCTCACAGTTAAATTCTTAGTATCTAATATCACCTCCTCTACTGCAGCCTATGGATTGGCATATTTTAGCTAACCTTAAGAAGGTTACATCAAGGAACTATTCCAGAATCATTTACAGATTTTCCCCCATACAGATTTAACCCTCAAAGTGTTCCATAAGGAACAACATCATTTCCTGTTATTTGAGAGTTTCTAGGCTAATGTTTCTGTAAGGATGCTGACATCTCTCTGGAAGAAAGCGTAACCTAAAATTACACAGTAGAAAGATTTTGAAGGCTGGGTAGAGGAGCCAGAACATTCAACTGACCCTGCGGTTGATGACATTGTCACAATACCGAGTCTAGAGGTTTGCAGGTGTGCTCTGGTGATGCCGCGGAACAGGTGTGAGAACATTCAGGGGAAAGGTCTACAGAGGACCTTCAACAACATCTTGTTGGGCAAGAGAAGAAAGTTGACAGGGTTTGTGAAGAGGAGGGAGATAGTTATCATTAAGTACAGGAAAGCTCTTCTTCTGAAGTAAAGGATATCTTAAAAAAAAAGAAAGCTACAAACATTCATAGAGAAGACCCAACCAGACAGAGAAAAAGGCAGTTGCTATATTCACCTGCTTAATGACAGTGTCACATAATCTACAGAACAGTGTTAAGGAAAACACAGAAACAGACAATCTTAGACCAATTTTTAGTTATGAAAAGGACAATGACATACTGAGCCAAGTCTTTGAGGGCTATAGATTCCCCAGGAGAGCAAAGGTTCCATATACCCATATTCCTTGTGTTCTTATGAAGGGGATCCTCCTTCCAAACAGTAGCCACCTTCTGTCACATACTGGTTTCCTGCACGTTGAACATACTAACTTGATGGTGAGTCCAGGGAAATTACAGCTTCCAGTAAATTAAGCATGCTTTATAACTTTTTGGTGAATGCACTGCCAAAATTATAGGCATCACTGGTAAAGTAGATGCACCACACAATCCCTCTTTCATACAAAAACAGTAACCAAAAGATGTTTTGGAGTGTGCTTTGGGTGGTTCAAAATGCATTGTGCATATTTCTATTATTTCTTATGGGAGAAATAGTCTTGATTCACAGTTAATTTGAATTAAAACCATCCTTCTTGAATGAATTGAGTTCAAAAGTTATACATCCAGTGTAAGATTATATATATATATATATACTTAAGTATATATATATATATACTTAATGTGTAATATATATACTTAATGTGTAATATATACATATAAATAAATATGTAAATCTAATGTGTTTAGGACAGAGTCTATAGGGTCTTAGGGTCTCACTGTATAGATCAGAATCAGTGATTCTCCTGTTTTCAGCCTCCCAAGTGCTGGGATTGCAGCCGCAGGCCACCAGACACAGTCTCAATAGCCATCTAAGTACCCCAGGGGTGGGGCCATCATGGCATGCCAGGGGTCGAACCCCTGCCACCATGCTCTGCCTAAGCAGGTACCTTAGTCTGCTGAGATACCTGGCCACCCCAGTGTAACATTTTTGTTTCCGATAACTTTTAAGAAATGACTTGTTACAGTCAACATCTCAGCATCCCCTTAAAGCCTCATGCACTCATTGGTCTGGGTTTGGAAGTGAGACTGGATCACTGCAAAGTGATCCTATGATTTTAAATCTGACTTGCTGTTAAGAAGCGACTCTGAGGGCCGGGAACATGGCTCAGTGGAATAGGTGCTATCCTGGCAAGCGCAAGGGCCTGAGTTCAATCCCCAGTTCTGCCAAAAAAAAAAAAAAAAAAAAAAAAAAAGAAGTGACTGGTCTAGAGACATGAGTCATTGGGGGCATGCGTGGAAGGGTTGAACTCTTCTCTATTTCTTTGTTCTCTCTCTCTCTCTCTTTCTCCATTTCACACATGGTATGATCAGCTGTTCTTCTCTGTGATAGCATGTGCCATGCTGTCCTGCCCATAGGACAGCGCTATAGACTGAAATCTCTACAAAATATTAGCAAAATAAACCTCTCTCATTCTTTTAGATTGTGGGATATTGGGTCTTAGTTTTGAGAAAATTAATTAATGATAATTGTTTTCAGAGTTCCACTCATTCTTTGTTCTTTTATTCATTCATTCACTCATTTAAAATATTTGCTGAAGTTCTTTTATCCGACAGCTAAACATTAAGGATATTTCAGTGAAACAAGACTGACAGAATCTTTACCTTCCCCAGGCCTACTGGGCCAGCCCTACCCCTCTGGGAGCACTGAGACAGCAATTGAGACTGGGTGTGGTGGCACACTATTGTAATGCCAGTTCTTGGGAAGCTATAAGCAGGTGGATCACTATGAGTTCCATCTAGTAGTGAGACCCTGTACACCCTGTAGATACCATCGCTAAAATTAAAACAACAACAACAACAATAAAAAAAAAAAAAACCTTTAACTGAGCCAATACTCTATGTGCAAAAGCTGACATTAAGCAAGCAGGCAAAGAAATAAATAACAGAAGGGCCAGCCAAATAGCTCAGAGGATTAAAGTGCCTGCTTAAGCGCTTGAAGTGGCTGTGGTTTGATTCCAGGTATGCTGTGATGGGGATCAAGACTGGGCATGGTGCACATGCCTGTAATCCCAGTGCTTGGGAGGCTGAACACAGGAGGATCACAAAGAGTCTGATCTATATAGTGAGACCTTGTAGACCTTACAAAAAATATTTTAAAAAAATAAAAATTAAAAATGATACAATATTAGGTGATAATTAATAATATAGAAAATGAATAATAAACAATTTTAGATACAGAGAATGTAAACTGGTGATTGAACTCAGGCCCTTGCGCTTGCCAGGCAAGTGTTTATTGCACTGAGCCATCTCCCTGGTGCTCCTGTGTTTTGCAATCAGATTAGAGAAGTCCTCTCTAAAAAGGAGACATTTGAGTAGACAGTGAAGAAAGGAAGAACAGGAATGAAGAGCAAAGTCTCATGGCTACCAATTGCCTGAGCAAGTTGTTAGAGTAAAATTGAGGAGATCCTTAGGGAAAATGGAGGAAGAGAGAAGAAATCCGACACAACAGCAGATTCAGGAGTAAAGGTTGGGAAACCTTTGTTGTGGGGCAGATTCTCAGATTCCTCGTCATTAGCAATATGTTAGCCATCCTCTGGGTCTGGTATACACCGTGTACCCTCCTATTGCAGCTCCATCAACCCTCCAGACTTGGACTTTGTTGTTTCCAATCACACCCACACCACCACTCCTGCTGTACCATCACCTCTAGAAGGACAGGAAACATGGTTTGTTTCTCTTCTTTTTCCAAGATGCATGGTGAGGGCTGGCAACTGAATATCTAAATAAAAGTGTGGGCAAATATCTCTACAGTTTATCACAAGGGGTGGGAGTAAGGCTTTGTATGTAAGGGCAATTATGATAATGATAACTAAAATCTGTGTCTATCTATCTATCTATCATCTATCTATCTATTTCTTTCTCATTGAGGATCAAACAGAAGACCTTGAGTTTGTCAGCCAGGTACTTATGTCACTGAGCTATATCCCCAGTTTACTTCGTATAAATTAAAGTATACTCTCTTCTCTGAGGCCATCCACAACTATTACTTGTGCTGCTAAACCTTTTTTCTAAGACATCTTTAGTTTTTATATTAGTAGTAATAATTTTCTTATTGTTCTTTTCTAGATTTTGTGGCTAAAGAAGGCACAAATACACTTAACTCTATTTCTACTCCATAGTTATTAAGCTAACAAATGATTAAGCAGCTTTTAGGAGATAAGTTTGGAAAAGTGAACATTGCCCAAGTTCATGTTATTGATTTTTTTAGTTAATTATGAATTGTTCCTATTTGTTTGGAATCAAACAACAGTGCAGTATCTTATACCAACCAAGAGAGTTTGTACCTAAATAAATAAGGGAACATTTCCTTAGATGGAAATCCAAACATATTACACAACTTTATTAGTATAATTCGTTTGGGATTGTATAGAAGAAAATTAAGGAAGTAACATCACGATATTAAGAAGGTAATATTTCATATATTTAGTACAACTTTAGGAAAATGCCTCTAAATCTAGTCAAATTGTATTGGGCCTATTTGGTGTGCAGTTAATTTTAGAAGACTAATTCATTGAATTAAGAGATTCCTAGTTAGCTTGGAAAATATTATTCCTGAGTGTGCTTGTAACTATTTTCCCAGAAATGAATGGAATTTGAGTGAGGGAACTGATAAAGGAAATCATCCTCTTACCTACTGTGGATGAGCCCTCATCCACTGGCTGCAGAGGTAGAAAACACTAAAAGGCAGAGCCCTTCTCTCTTTCTGTTTTTTGAATCTGG
Organism: Ctenomys sociabilis; assembly: GCA_004027165.1. Lineage (NCBI taxonomy): Eukaryota > Metazoa > Chordata > Mammalia > Rodentia > Ctenomyidae > Ctenomys > Ctenomys sociabilis. The sequence continues at coordinate 1,846 of PVKA01049338.1, read as the reverse complement.
GCATCCACCTCACTTCGTTTTTCCCTCCATGGACTTTTAAACTAGGAATGAGCTCCTAGCATCTCAGGTCTTTGTCCTGGGACCACAGTGAGAACACTGACCTCCCTGGAGCTGAGGGTGTTGGATCCATTGTCTGAACTCCTCCCTTCTCTCATTCTGTACTTGTAGGTTGCTTATGAGACCACTCAGCCTCCGTAATTATGGGAGCCAGTTCTTCTAATACATCCATTCCTGTGTTTATATCCTTATTTTCCTATCTCTAGAAAATTGTTATGCACTTAGTAAAGAACACATATCCTTCCATAATCAGAAAATTACTTGATCAACAAGGGCTCAGGTACAGGCATGATTAGAGGTTACAAGAAGTAGTTCATATTCTAAAGACTGCAAGCCGTAATTGCTGAAAGAGACTGAAAAGTAAACTTAGAAGTACTTTCAAAAATGGTGGGGATTTATTTATTAGAAGTTGCTGAGATTTAACTGGAACTTTTTGCAAAAAGGGATCTTAAAGATATTTAATACAGAACAGAAATATACCAATAATATTTGTGGATGCATTTAACTAGATTCCAAATCCATTGGTTGATTAATTCCATTTTTTTTTTATTTCCCAGGGTAGTAACCAACTGAGCTTTTAAGCCACTCAAAGGAAAGTATATTATTTCCATTCTTTTTTTAAACACTCTATAAAGAACTATCTTGTTCATAATAGCTTTGTTTACTGCATAGTACAGCATGTTCTAATTATCACCCTTGCCTCACTAACCACACGGCTTATGTTCTCACACTCATCAGTTATTTTTATGCCTCCTGCAGAAATGAAGAGAACATTAATAAGAATAATACTTGGAGGATAATATTTTTGGCAATTTTTTAAAAATGTAGCTGATAGCTTAAGAAAGCAGTGCTTTTCAGTTAAATGACCCATCCCGGCAGGAGAGGGCTTTCTGTTCCATTTATGTCTGTGTTTTGCCATTCCTCCCTAATCTGATTCTCTCTCTTCTCTCTAACAATTTATTTGATTATCATTTGACTTGGCTTTCTAAGCTTTTCTGTCACAAAATTTGCTTCACTCTTTATCCTTGTTATCCCTTTAAATTCCATCTTTCTTATTCTTCCCCTATTTTGTAGTTCTTCTGTTTCCTTCTATTGTGTTTTTTTCTCATTTTCTTCTTTGCTATTTTAACCTCATTTTTCTCTGCCTCTGTCTTCCATTTGTAATAACTTTTCTAATGTATGCAAAGAAAATGTCTTTTTTATACCTCTGACTGGAAAATAAGCTGTATATACATATATATGATATAGGAATTAATGTATTTTCAGCACAAGAAATAGGACCAGCGGGAATGTCAAATGGGACATTAAAACATTTAAAATTCACTGCATTAGCTGAGTAAGACTTAAGTAATATTTACATGGCATAGAAACTAAATAAAAGAGCAAAAATAGTGAAGTAATAGAAAGGGAAAATGGCTATAAAATGAATCTTTCAAAAATAACATACTGGTTCTGAAGCACACAATAGTTTTCCGTCTATAAAAGATAGACTCAATATGCATTTTGCACATGATCTTTATTAATATTTAGAAGTACATATGTGGACAAATATTTCCTGTAACATTATGGGTATGACTCATTAAAAATGGTATTTGTAGCTCACCTGAGTTTCATGATGTTGCAGTACAGGTTCTCCTATGTCCTGAGTCTTCGCTGACCTTGAAAGGCTAGGGCCAAAATGTTGGCTGGCCTTGTGGCTCTTCTATTTCTCCAACTCTGACTTGTGATCTTAGGTTGTTAACCATCCAGAAGAAAAGCTGATTAGTATCCTGCAGCATATGCCATTCAC
>PVKA01049337.1:0-13291 GCA_004027165.1 Ctenomys sociabilis | reverse complement strand
GGATGACCATAGCACTAAAAGCCGACATAATATCCTGTCCAACCACCATTAGTGCAGATCTTGCCTCTCATAGAATTATGTAGAAGCACAGCGTTATCTATCCCAACTGTACTGTCTATACACACACATCATGGTTTTTTCTTTCTACAACCCTTCCTTTGTCTACACCTGTCAAAAGTGGGCACTCCATTGACATTCATCTACCTTAGGTGCTTGAACTCGACACCACAATCCAACACAATCCAGCATTCTGCAACCATAGGAAGTTATTCAAAAAAATAGTCAACCATATCCATTTACAGCTCAGCTTAATATTATGGGCTCATGATGTATACTTCATTTTTATACTTTTATACTTTTCTGCTGGATGGTTAAGACCTAGGTAGATCAAAACTTATATACCAACACATGAACTTTATATTTCCTATGTGGTCGTTGAAGTCTTCTCAGGGTTTATCTTGTAGTCCTGTACATTATTCTGTAGTTCCTTTGTCTGTGTCATCCATGTGGATGAGTCACGGCCAATGATTGACCAGATGAATACACACTTCTCAGAGGACGAAATTAGAGAAGTGAACAAATATATGAAAAAATGCTCCACATCGCTAGCCATTCGTGAAATGCAAATAAAAACAACACTGAGATATCATCTCACTCCAGAAAGAATGGCTATCATAAGGAAATCAACCAACAACAAATGTTGGAGAGGCAGTGGGGAAAAGGGAACACTTCTCCACTGCTGGTGGGAATGTAGACTAGTAAAACCATTGTGGAGGTCAGTATGGAGACTCCTCAAAAGAATAGGACTAGAAATCCCATTCAAGCCAGCTATCCCCCTACTGGGAATTTTCCCAAAGGATTTGGATACATTGCATCATAGAGATATATGTGTACCTATGTTTATAGCAGCATAATGTGTGATAGCAAAATCTTGGAAACAATGAAGATGTCCATCACACGAGGAATGGTTGAAAAAGATGTGGTATTTCTATATAATGGAGTATTACTCAGCTATTAAGAATGGTAAGTTTGAAGCATTTATACTGAAGTGGATGCCACTTGAACATATACTCATAAGTGAAATAAACCAGACACACATGTGGAAATATCGTATAGTCTCCCTAGTATAACAAGCGAAAAGCAGAAATACAAAAGGAAATGTACAACAAGTAAAATCAATTGAGTCAGATAAGGCAAAGTGAATGGCATATGCTGCAGGATACTAATCAGCTTTTCTTCTGGATGGTTAACAACCTAAGATCACAAGTCAGATTTGGAGAAATAGAAGAACCACAAGGCCAGCCAACATTTTGGCCCTAGCCTTTCAAGGTCAGCGAAGACTCAGGACATAGGAGAACCTGTACTGCAATATCATGAGACTCAGGTGAGTTCCAAATTTTCTGAACAAGGAGATTGTGGAGCCACAGAGGAAAGAGGTTGAAGTTCTAAAGTGTGCCTGGGGAGAGTCACATGAAGAGAAAACTTTCTCTCAGGCTCTCACAGAGATATTTGTTTTTAAAAGTAGCCCCTCACCTACTTTTGAGTCTCCTCTGCATCCTGTAGGTATCATGGTTGACAATAGTTTAAAATAAACTTTAAAGTTCTCCTGCTGAGCTGCATCTGCAACGACTCAAGGAGTTGTTAATATGTTCTTTGTTTTTTCTTTTCTCTGTTTTCCTTTCCTCAGCCTTGAAGTGTGGTTGTAAATATATATGACTGTACTCAAAACAGAATTTTTTGCATTTATCCTCAGAGAAAAGATGACATAAACATTGAATTTAAATGTTTAATTTTTAGGAATATTGAAAACTGGAGTGGAAGTCTAGTTATTTGTCTTCGACATTTGTGTCTCATATATCACACACATATCTTACTATTTTAAACAGAATGAATTTTTTTTTAAACTTAGAAATGATACAAAACTTCAAAGCAAGATGATAGGAAATTGACAATCGACAATGGGTTTTTTTGTTGCATATTGTTATCTCCAAAGTAGTTGCTCAAATTACCTGATATGAATATCTAAAATTGGGTTTAAAAATACAACATGCATTAAATATGTACCAATCTTATTGATTATATAAAAGCATACTGACGTAAATATATGTTTAAAAAACATATGCAACACATAAACAACATGAAAGCCTAAAAGACACTAAGAAGCAGTGAGGTTAAATTCAAATTTTTAGAAACCTAATTTAATTTTATTTTGAAGAGTAAAAAGAAAAGCAAAACCAAATAGAAAGAAAGGCAGAAACATAGTAACACACAACAATACATATGTTACATATTTTCACAATAGGAATAGCTAATTAACAATGACATATTAACTATTTTTCATCATCAAATTTGTTGCCCAGATTAACAGACGTATTTATGCAAGATTGGGGAAATAATTGAAATACGTGCTTGCTTTCAAGAAACCTTAATTTTTTATCTTTTTTTTGTTTTCATTTGTTTTATAAATTAAGTAACTGAGAAGTCATTTGAAATGGTAGACATTTAAAGACCAAGATGAGAGTTATTAAACCATGGGTTTCGTGTTACACATTGCTATCTTCAATGTAGTTGCTCAGATGAGGTTAAATTCAGATCTATGAAATTTTATCTTGAGTATCTTCAGGGTGATTTTCAAACCACTTATGTTTCTCTTTCGTTGAAAGTAGAAAATGCTCTTTGGAGATGACATAAAAATATAAGGAGGGGCTAGCAAGATCGCTCAGCAGACCAAAGCACCTGCCGAGGCAAGCTTAGGAAAATACAGGGACCACGGTTCAATCCCTGGCACCACATGCCATGGCCGCCCTGTCCCCAGGGTGGGCTGAGCCAGCAAAAAAAGAAAAAACAAAAAATAAGATTAAGGAAAAATTCCTAAGTTCCTAAAAGAAAATATTTTTGTCAGTTATCATACCACCTAAATTTGTGTGTATAAAATAGTATTTTCTTTGACTTCGCTTTTGCGTGTGTGTTAAGATACATTTCTAAAGAAATATTTACTTTTATAAGATTTCACTATTTCTCTATCTTTCAAAATTTACATTCAGACTGTATCATGAGAATATCACATAATGTATTTAAAATATGGATTTATGAATGTGGAATGTCTGAAGGATTAGGCCTCTGAGGCTTAAATTTGACCAGAATATGAACATACTAATTTTACATATTGAGGGCCGGTGCTAACTGACATGTTACACTAAAGGTGGAAGAGTAAATGAACGTTTCTTAGTAATATCAATTGCCAGTATTTACTACGTTTAAAAATATGCACTCTCACATTTTCTTTCATCCTGAAATTTCATGAATACGTATTCATTGGAAATGCACATAATGATTTATTTTATTTATTTATTTATTTTTTTAATTTGTGGCCAGCTCAGGGCCCCAGAGGGTGGTATGTGGTGCCCGGGATGGAGCTGCGGTCCCTGTGCCTGCCTAATCTTGCCTGAACATGTGCTTTAGATCATTGAGCTATCTTGTCAGCCCCTTAAAAATGCATATTTAATAATATCTGAGTGAGGAGGTTTGTAGAAGATATTTGCCAGTTGTGAATGCAGTTTTAGCAAATGATTTGTATGATAGTCGATTCACATCATTTTTGTTTTTGTTTTTATTTAGTACAATGTCTACAGGGTCTCACTACTGGAAGAGACTCAAAAGAATCCTTCCATTTTCAGCCTCCCAAATGCTGGGATTACAAGCGCGAGCCACCATGCCCAGTCTCAATTTCTGTCTCAGCGTGCCCCAGGGGCGGGGCCGGCCCAGCAGGTCCCGGGGATTGAACCCTGCCGCTGTGCTCTGCCTATGCATGCTCTTTAGTCCATCGAGCTATCTGGCCGGCCGTCACTATGTTTCTATTACAATAATTTCTGAAGTCAGCATGTTTTTATTTTGATAAGCTCTCGACAGCTGGTAATAAGCCATTGGCTATATGTACAGAACAAAGTGAGCTTCATTTTTGACACACACTTTCTCACTCTTCACTATTCAATTCACAAGGAATTTATTCAAATTAATTTAAATACAATTTGTGTAATTCTCTGACTTGAAATTTGCAACAATTTTTCAGAGAATCTTTTCAATTCTCAGTTATTATCTTTATCTTTTTCCTCTCTTTTTTTTTCTTTCTCCAGGCAAATGTACCTGATTCTGAGTCACTTCTCTATGTTTAATTTGTTATATGTATAAACATTGCTTATGCCATTTAGAGAAATTGGCCTTCAGACTTGAGTTTTAACAAACTATTGTGCTGTATTGAAAATAAATGTATTGTTATGAATATAGTATGATCAATTTTTATTCTTAAACCATCAAAATACAGTTAAATTTGAGAAATATTTCTCAACTGCAGTGGGACTTTTCAAAGAGAGTAAATTTTGTTCTGTCTCTCCCATATATTTTCAGCAAGTTTACATTTTACAGCCAATTCTAGCCACTATATACTGGAACTTTTTTTTTGCTTGAGAGCTATAAACTTTACTAGAGTCTCCAATACACAGCTCATGTTATGACCAAGCAGGTCAAGGTGAGACACAGGAAAACAAGACAACCTAAATACAAAAGTACACTCAGACTATCTTCACTATTGCTTTTTTTTTTTTTTTTTTTTTTTTTTTTTTTTTTTTTTCTTTTTCTTTTTTATAACCTGGCAGCCAGAGGCAAAAAAAGAGAGAACATTTAGAATTAAATTTTAGCGAAAACATGACATGACACGATGCACTTCATTGATAGCAGTGTTTTGGGAACGCTTCTATCTGCAGGTCCTCCCTCCAGCTCCGTAGCACATATTCATTTCATTTCGGAGCTAACTCTGTATAACTTCAGGCTAAGAGATGAATCCGTAGAGTTCCTCCATACTGAAAAACGTGTTTAGAGTGAGGGATGTGAGAGAGGGGAGTGACTTGTAAGGACTCTGAGCTCATGCAATCGCTTCCTGCAGGTGTACAGTGCAGTGTGGCTGGGAAGGGTGGAGAGGTCTGGTTTGGTGTAATATTACTGGCCTTCTGCAAATTTGAGTATCTTCACCGTTCCATATGCTAACAGCTTATTATTACACATTTCAACTAAAACCTGCCTCTGAAATAATGGTACTTTTAAGCAAAAGTATAGGGTTTTTTTACGACAAATATTAACGTTTTAAAAATTACGTCCAGAAAATTTCTCAAATATAAACAATGATAGAAATTTCCTTCCCTTTTATTTTTCCATGCTGGGGTTTAAACCTGAGCCTTGTATATGTTGGGAAACTGTTCTATTAATGAGGTTTAACCTCGTTTACCTCATCCCCTGGCCAGCATTTCTACGTGTAGGTTAGGGTATGCAAATAAGATATACTCATATTTTCTTAATTCATCTGAATTATGAGACCTATATACTTGTGTCATTATTTGTGATTCATATGAAAAATCAAACCTTTGAAAATCAATTATTATGGATTACTACACTAATTTTGGTTCTTTTTTTTCAGTTTTGTTAACTTTATTTTTGTAAAATGATAAACATCCACTTGACAAACACTCTGAAAAAATAATTCTTCAGAGCTGAGTAAGTAAATGAAATCAGAAAGCGCAATTTATGGGAAGTGATTCTGACAAAAGCCAGACTGGATTTTATTGAAGAATAAATTAAATTTAAAGAACATTGACTTTTACCTAGAATTAAAATATGTTATATAATTTTCTTTTGAATTGATTTCCACTAACAAATTTGCAAGCATAAACATAAACAACACAGTACACTTCCTATATTAATTACTTAGCTTCAACTGAAACCAAATTTCCTTTCTTGTTTTGTGTAACTCCTTTCTATCTTGTTAGAAGTACTTGAACATGCTTCCAAACTAACACTTTTCTAAATTAATTACAGAAATGAACAAAAGTGATAAAAATTTTATTTTCAACATAGCAGTAATGTTATCATCCAAGGAATAAAAATGCCATTAATTCTTTATTAAAGTCTTACACTTCATATATTAAAATTTTCAGTATGCTTAAGTAACTTCTAATTTTTACTATACTTCAATTAAGATTCAAGTCAGGTATACTAACTTTCTTTTATTATGTTTCTAATTTCTGTTTAATTTGAATCAATTATTTATTTGAATTTGTTAATCATTACTATTTTTCCTTTATCTTTTGGCATGTCTAATGAAAAGATTTAGCTACTTTTGGAAGATTCTGACAGAATTGATCGTGTATTTATAGTTGCGCGTGTATCTATCTTCACAGTATTCTGTATTTACTACTTTTATCAAGTAAACCAACTTGCTAAGTGCTCAGCGGTCTGTGCTTCGAGGTGGTCCAAGTTTTCCCCAGGATTTTAACCCAGATTTTACACACACCGTCTTGGAAGTACAATGATCATCCCCCTGTGATGGGCCAGTGCACCGACACTATCTGCAATGTAAATTTTTGATCTTCTGTACCTTTATTTTTAATAGATGCCAGAGATTTCATTTGTGTTTTCAGTTTAGAAATCTGTTGATTAGAACTTACAATGAGTGGATAAGGTTAAATCAGGAAAATAAAATAAAAACATATTTAGTAATTAAAATAAAATACTTTCATTTGGTCTTACAGTATTTTGTATATTCACTGTGGGGTCTGAATCAATGCACACTGAAGATAAAGGAGTAATTTTCTCTTTTATTCTTAAAGCACAACCTTTAAAATAATCTCAGATTTTTCAACTCTAAATACTATATACATACTATACTCACACATACTATACACATGTATATTTATTTAATATAAGGCATTTAGGTATTTCCCATAATTTGGTAATCTCTCTTTATGATAAATCCTTTCAGTGTGCTAGCAAGATCAATGTTCTTTGTGTTATAGTTATTTGCACATGCCTCAAACATTGAATATGTTTCTATTTAATAAATGTAGGATATCTTCTGATCCAGAGTATTAGGCAACCCATAAACTGAGCAGCATATATCTTGTGAGACATATTACTTTTTTCACACTTTATCTAAATTAGCAATTTTACCATGTTATGTATCTGTTCGTTCAAAGTTATAATTGTTCTTGCAAACATCTCCTGTTAAGCAAATTTATGTTAGACCTTCAGAACTCACTTTAAAAAACTTTATCAGGCTCCTCTGTTCCATGATTCTCTCACTTTTCTCTCTTTAAAATATATTTGATTATTACAGGGTCTCACTATGCAGCTCAGACTCCTCCTGTTCTCAGCCTCCCCAGTGCTGTGATTAGAGGTGTATGCCACCACTCCTGGATCAGTCACTGGCTCAGCCCACCCACATGTGGGCCCAGCAAGGGACGTGGTACCAAGGACAGAACCCTGGCCCCCGAGCTTGTCTAAACAGGCACTTAGTCTGCTGGGCTACCTTGCTGGCCCTTCTCTCAAATCCTAATCATTTTCTTGTTTTATTACCATAATACATTACACATATCTCTCTTAAATATTCTTGTTTTGCTAAGAAAAAGTTATTTACAAATATAACACTTCCTTCTAAAAAGCACTTATACCATTCATTTTTATCAAATATATGGCGCTTCTCTAAAATATAAGTATGTTTTAAAAATACTTTGAATTTGAAATGTAAAATTATGAAACACTGTTTCATTAGTTTTAGAATGAACTTTCTTGGATGATTAAAATTTCATTACTAGAGTGCAAGCTGAGGTGACTGGAGTGTGTTATGTTCCATTGTATTTACATTTTAGGTATGATCCAAAAACAGACACATGGACAATGGTGGCTCCCTTGAGTATGCCCAGAGATGCTGTTGGTGTGTGTCTCCTCGGTGACAGGTTATATGCTGTTGGTGGCTATGATGGGCAGACATACCTCAATACGATGGAATCCTATGACCCACAAAGTAATGAGTGGACCCAGGTGAGGCTGCTATTAACACAACTTACTTTACATGCCAGACTGATTTCCTTCTGTAGGAAAATGAAAACATAAAAGATAATCTATCTGGTCATGTTACACTGAACAAAAAATGATTGATTAATTCCAAGGTGGTATTAAGTATAAAAAGTATTAAATAATATTTTGCATAATTTCCTCTTCTACGTGGAATACTTTAATAAATTTATATTAAAAGATTTATTCGTGTTTCAATGGGATTTCCACTTTATTACAAGTGGTAATATGAAACTACCACAGAATTGTAGTTAGTAACAAAGAAGGTAAGAATACAATAAATTTCTTCAGAAAACCATAATATTAAGTAGGACATGTGGTTTCAGAAAGAACCAGAATAAAAAAGATAGAGTAGCAGAACTCAAGATTTCTGCCTGTCATTTTTGTTTGACAATGTGTATTTTCACTAAGAGATTTTTCCGCTTGGTACCTCTAAAAGCAAGGTTAATCATCACAGCTGTAACAGAAAGTAAAATGGTTCTGTCCCAGTTCAAATGAAATATGCACAGCAAAAAGCTTAAATAAGCTGTTAGGAAACATCCAGTATATCTTGACAATTACTACCCTGGAAGTTGCAAAACAGGGAAGCACTTATTCCACTGAGACATCTCCCTGGCCCCTTGAAGTTGCAAAACAAATAACTGACTTCTCTTAGGTCAGAAATTATCTTTTGGATGTCAATCTAATTAGAGGCTCAAATGTGGGCTCCATTCTGAATACATAGCTGAGGAAAGGGTGTGGGTTTTGGGTGTTGGAGAAGGAAACAAGAAGGAAGGCAGGTGAACCTAATTATAGTGAGGCACACCTTATGCTGCATAGTGCTCATAACAGAGGGAATGGATACAATCTCAGACTTTATCGGTACATGTAAGTGATCCTTGCTTTATAAATTTCTCAAAAGTGATAATATTTAGTTCTTTAGTGAGACACCTAATAGGAGACCATTGTGCAAATAAGTAAATCATTCCCATCACAGTGCAGTGACGTGCCAAAAACTGTACTCAGTTGAAGTAGATTAATAGCAACAGGTGCTGCACTGAGTGGGTGACTCCAACTCTGAAGACAGAAATGGGCTAAAATCTATCGGGAGAACATGGGAAGTGATTGAAGGAAGTCTGTGTGAAGTATTTGGAGGGTTTTTGTTTGTTTGTTTTTTTTGTATTTTTAGGTCGGGGTCTACAGGGTGTTCAGGGTCTCACTCCTAGACTAGGCTGGTAGTGATCCTTCCATTTCCAGCCTCCCAAGAGCTGGGATTACAGGAGTGAGCCACCACCACAACCAGTCCCAATTGCTGTGTCAGCACCCCCGAAGGACGGGCCAGCAGGACAGGCCCCTGCCCCTGACTGCAGACACTTTAGCCACTGAGCTATTTGGCTAGCCCTCCCAAGCACTTTGATGCTTAAATATGCAGAACTTTCTCGCTTGTGTCAGTTTTGTTACCTAGGCTAATTTTGAAGCACAAAGCACATTCCTAAAAGTTGGCTAAGGCACCTGTGTTAGGGATTGACCTCTCTGAAAGAAAAACGTTTGAATTCAATAAAACAATGTGTGTTTAGATGAGGAAAGAAATAGGATGAATTTAGGAAAGGAGAAAATCTAGACAAACTCAATTCTGGGATTGTTTTTGCCCATATTATAGCTGTGACAGAAATATTTCTGTCTAAAGGGCAGCAAATACAAAAATGCAAAAATGCTTGGTTCTCATATTGTTTCAATAAAAATTTAGAAAATATAGTATGACTTTTTGAGTCTCTATTATGTCCAAATGGGTATTATATGGATTAATGAGTATTGATTTGTGAAATATCATCTTAGTTCAATGGTATGTATTATAGATGTGGCACTTATACAAATGAACATTAAATAAAGGATTTTTATGTGTATATAAATGATGGAGCATAATATCTTCATTACATATTTATAATAAAGAACCACTGTGATTATTGTTCCTCTAAAACTGAAATAAAAATAATGTATGTAGTAACAATAGGTTAAAACCTTCTGAAGGCGATTTCCCTTCATTTCTGTTTTATAATACTCTGTTGGATCATGTAGTATTTTACAAACAGCAAAAGAGTAATGAAAATGTTTATAACCACTTGACTTTAGTACATAAACATTAATTTTAAATCTCTTAACTTACTTTAAGATTTTACTTCTGTATCCTTTCATCGTTTGCATTTTTAAGACTCTCATAAGACTCTCAGCAGATTCATACATAAACCTCTTTAAAACTTTTAGTGTTTAAGCCTATTACAAAGGTTCCCCATGTATACTAAAGAATTTCTGAGAGTTTAGCACCATTTACCCTGTAAGAGGATGTAATTGATTACTTAGCTCATGTGTTCTTGACCCCTACAATTGTGTATCAATAGAATAAATGTTGAAATGATATTAAAATAGCCTCTCATATGTACAGTTGGAAAACTCCAAATTATCTAGACATGGAAATAATGGAACTTATTCGGGAGCAATTGTCCTATGTATGTATTGGTGCTTTTTACAAAAAACACATACATATGTTTGTATGCTTATGTGTAAATTAATATGTGTTCTAAATACATTTATTTTTATCATTTAATGTTGGAACTATTTAAAGCACCTGCAGGCAGGCACAAGGGCCAGGGGTTCGATCCCTGGGTCCTGCCGTGCCGGCCCTGCCCCCGAGACACACTGAGAGGGTGATTGAGACTGGGTGTTGTGGTGCAGGCATTAATCCCAGCTCTTAGAAGGCTGTAAACAAGTGGATCACTACAAATCCAGTCTAGTAGTGAGACCTTGAACACCTTATAGACCCTTCCCACCCAAAAAAAATACAAAAAAGAAAAAAAATATTGGAATTATTTAGTGAGCTTAGTTTGAACATGTAATAAGTATTCTATAAGACAGAAAAAATAAATATTTTATTCCATTTCCACAGTCCTGGTAGAATTCTCACTGTTACATGACATCTTGATGTTCTCTTATGTGGTAGTGTTCCACCCATCACCAAGCTGTGTGGGCTCACAGACAGTGTGTCATCTAGTATTTTTCCAAACCCTGGAAGCGTTTCGGATGTGTGGTCAGCATATGTGTATAATTCTCACATAAATTAATTGAGAATATTGTGAGAACTAAGATTAGTCAATAGTGATTGTGTTGAATATATTCTGTGACTGAGCATAAAATAAATATATGTGGGAAATTGTGAATGAATTTCAAACAAGCCTGGGGAAAAACCAACACACACAGTTGGTTTTGTCTAATTGGTTCTGTGGCCAGTCTTTGTAAGCTGTCATATTACTACTACTGCTAGAACATATAAACTCTGAAAGGAGAACAAGTGAAAATTATAACCAATAAATTAAGTTGGGCGTTGGAGTGAAAAATACATTCTCTTTTAACTGTTTAATGTGTATGCAGCAAACACTCAGAGTTTAAACCACTATAATAAATTCTTTGATAAAGAATGTATTAGCACTGTGATAGATCCTAAATGTAAAGAGACAGAGAAAACTTCTTCAAGCACTATGTTGAGTGAGGCTTGACAAGTGAATAATAGGTAGATAAAATGATGGGGAGGAATTTGCACCCAAAAGCAGCACTAATAAGAGAGGAAAGAGCTCCTGGTGTGTTTCACTGGGCAAGAATTAAGTGATATGCAGCAAGTTTTGATAATAAACAGTTTTATATTATATTTGGTCAGAAATCATCTTGAAGACTCTCAACTTTAAGTCTCAAAAGAAGTAGTGAGAATTAAGCAGGTAAAAGGAAAAGAACTGTGTTTCAAAATGAGTGAACATGGTAGAATGTGAAAAATAATTAGGAGAAATATTGGGGAATAGGAATAAGAGGATTTATTATCTATGTACTCAGAGTCATTAACCTAGACTCAAGCAACAGGAATGAAATAACTATACCAGTGCTATTCGTTTGAATGATTTGATGATTATTCAAATGCAAAGTTGAGTGAAATTAAAACAAAGGGTCATAGAGAGCTTTATATTTGTCTTGACACCTTAATAGAAAGTTGTGTTATTCATGGGCATGTGAAATATGGAGCAAATAGCAGTGATTTTCTTTAATTGAAAGTGCTCATTTGCACACACACACACACACACACACACACACACACAGGCTTGTATAGATAAAGCAAAAGATAGATGGACATATCGCTAATACAGAAATAGAGGATATGTAGGTGTAGATAATATAGATATAATAACATAGTTATATAGATATATAGGGAAGAAATTTTTTAACAATACAATTACTTATTAGTGCCATTATTTCTAATGAGTTGTAGACTGTTTTATGTATGATCTTTTAGATGGTTCAGATATGAGTCAGTACAAAAGTAATGAGATAATGAATGAGAAAAAATGACAAGTGCATGATAAGTTCATTCTTAACATAGAAGAACTTACGAATATATTCACAGGTCCCTATTATCTCATTTTAAACAGTGCGTGTTTAAGAAAGAATGTGATGTTGCATCAGATTTTCTATTACAGATTATATATAAGAAATTAATAAAACATATATATCATATATGAATTCTTACCAAATACAACAACAAATATATTTTAAACGTACTGGAAGATAATGAGAGGTAATTTCTGTACTTAGAAAATGAGAACATGTCCTTTCTGAAGGAGAAAGATAACACATGCAATTGGCATCCTTTGTTCTTAGCCTTGTATATCTCATATTTTATTCACCTTCTTTACAATTTTAATTAATATTTCCTAATATCTAGTCTACCCTGATATCCTTAGAAAACCATCATAAATGTTGACATAAGAGCCAGGGAGATGGTTCAGTGGAATAAGTGCTTCCCTGGCAAGCGCAAGGGCCTGAGTTCAATCCCCAGTTCTATAATAATGATACTACTACTACTAATAACAATAATAATAACAATAATAGTAATAATAAAGTAGTAATCATCTTTATTACTTTGTGGGGATGGGAGGTGGCTCAGTAGAATAAGCACATCCCTGACAAGCTCAAGGGCCTGAGTTCAATCCCCGGCTCTGCCAAAAAAAAAAAAAAAAAAAAAAATTGATATCACAAACTTAAAATATTAGCTAAGTTTTTTTTTTTTTTAATTCCTTTATTTATTACGGTGTCTCGCTACACATTACGGATTCTTTTTTTGCGGGGGTGGGGTGTGAGCTCAGCTGGCCCTGCGGGGAGGGGCTGGCATGGCATGTGGTGCTGGGGCTCGAACCGCGGTCCCTGGGAGGCGCTCTAGACCGCTGAGCTATCTTGCCAGCCCATAAAATATTAGCTAAGTTTTGAAAAATAAATTGCCATCATAAATTCTGAAAAAAATATTTTAATATACCTAACCATTTTCATATTCAATATTTTATAAATTTTAATTTGCATGTGAAGTATTTTCATAAGATAA